>SSNS01000117.1:185000-275021 GCA_006937985.1 Aphyosemion australe
TTCTTCCATCTCAGGAACATTGCTGAGTCCCATTCTGTCCTGCTCTGAACTTGAGATTGTTCTCCACACCTTCATCTCCTCACGCTTAGACTACTGCAACTGGCTTTTCACTTGTCTGAGCAGAACCTCCCTGAACCGTCTACAGGTGGTCCAGAATGCCTGTGCTAGGCTGCTGACCAAGTCCTCCAAACACACCCACGTCACCCAGCTCCTCTTCCAGCTTCACTGGCTGCCGGTTAACTTCAGGGTTCATTTCAAGATCCTGGTTCTGGTTTTTAGGGCCTTACATGGACAAGCACCATCATACATTGGTGATCTTCTCAGTCCCTACACCCCCAGCAGGTCCAGTGATCAAAGCCTACTGGTTGTGCAGCGCACCGGGCTAAAGACCAAAGGTGACAGATCATTTGCTGCTGTGGCCCCCAGACTCTGGAACTCTCTCCCCCTGAGCCTGAGATCAGTGGACTCAGTGGTCTCCTCTAAAAAGCAGCTGAAAACTCATCTGGTCAGGCTGGCTTTGGTGTGACCTCCTGCTGATTCTTCCTCACCACGTTCTCTTCGTGCTGCTGTTTCTACCAATTATGTCTCTTTCGGGATCCTGTGATGACCTTTTACTTCCATCCATTTTCATCTGGTTATCCAGGGTGGGGTCGCAGGGGCAGCAGCCTAAGTAGGGAGATGAAAAATCACAAGAAGATCTCTGCCTAAAGTCTAAAGTTACGTTCAAGGGAGCCTGATAACTGGAAATGAAGTAGAAATTTAAGGCGGAATGATTGCGTTAAGAAGAGCAGGATGCGATCAACAAATTGGATTACTGTTGGTGGACGGAGGAGAGGAGGAGGGCGTGTTTGTAGGCAGGGAGAAAAGAGGAAAGAGAAGAGAGTGGAACTGAAAGTAGAAACTTTAAATGTTAGAACTGTGACAGTTAAAGCTGGTGGACATGATGCAGAGATAGAAGGTGGATATGATGTGTTCAGGAGACCAGATGGAAAAGTGGCAAGGCTAGAAGCTCAGGAGAAAGGTTTAAGTTCCAACATGTTCTAAAAGCACAGATGAGAGTCTCTCTTTTCAAAACGTAGAGGATTTCTTGAGGACGTGTGTCACGTCACCCACAGCCGTCAAGTTGGTCTCACCTCACCACAATCCCAGTGGTGACCCATAGTAAGAATCCCTCATATTCCTCCTAACCATCAGATTCTTCCTCGGAGCCAACCATCCTTCTGCTGTTTCTGTGTCTCCTCTGTGTCCTCTCTCCTCTTCTCTCCTTTTGGCTTTTTTTGTGTTCTTCATCCAGCCATCTTCTGCAGCAGGTGTGCTAGACACCTGATATTACCTAGAGACAGGTGACTGTCCTTTTCCCATTTGTCCTTCTCCAACACATCCAGTAGATAAAACCAAATAATAAAAGCAAGAAAACAAAACATGCAATAAATACCAAAAAATCAGACAGATGAAATAAAACTGAAAACACAAAAAATCTGAATAAAAGCTGATAAAAGTCTAAATCTCTTTGTTGTCAGATAAATCCTTTGCTTTTGGAAGTTTGGCACCATTTCATTTATTTTCTGAGTGTTGGACTACGTGTTCCACCTGAGCAGGTGAACGTCAGGCAAAAGCCTGATGTTTGATTTGTTTCTGCAGAATTCAAGACTGCATGTAAACTGGGCCGATCCGCATCGACGTCAGGAGTTCCATCACCATGTGGGATGCCACAACATCACCTGCAGGAGCTTCATCATCCTGCTCTCAGTCAGGTAACACACCTGTGAAGCACCAGTTCACCTGCTGGTCTAGTTTGTCACCTGTGCTAACTGTTTGTTTGAACTGTTCACACAGGACTGAACTTTGCTGAGCAGCCTAAACTGAAGCTTCAGACTATCAGCTGATTCTAGTTTCCTGTCAGTCTGGTTAAACCTTTTATCACTAACAGCCTGCAGCTGATTCTCCACTTCAGATATTACTGAAACACTAACACGCTGCTCTTTCAATACTGACACGTAACACGGACACTAACTCTAAACGAAAGCTGAGCTTTTCCTGAACACATCCTCTACCCAGCTTTGCCCCATTTAAATCTGACCCTACCCTGCATCAAAGCCCAGTTTCAGTCCGGTCTCCACGGACTTCCTGCAGCTGCAGACATTCTTTTCATTAAAAAAATACAACGAAAATGGTGTAAAAATATTTGGATGTTTTCATTTTGAAAAGGAAACCAGAATTTTCTTGAACCTTCTGCAGGAAACCTGATTTTAATTCTGTTCAGATATAGTAAATAATTCAAATTACTCTTTATTGTAGCTGATTCAGACGATCAGAACCGGAGCTGGAGACCAAACTGGAACTGAGCCAATTAGTTCATCTCTAAATAACCAATAACTACATCTTAGCTCCGCCCCCGCTGACATTCACCCATCCTGCAAAATTATCTACGAAAAACTTTTCAAATAAAAACTAAATGTTGTCCTCTGTTGGTTTGTTCTGTGTCCGATTTCTGTGTCGTACTTTCTCTCATGTTTCTGTTAAATAGTGCTGAATCCACAAGATGCAAAAACTAGAATCCATTTGAAAATGCAATACATTATTAATGAATTCCTCAAAAATACACATGAAACAGCTGAGATGATATAAAAGATGACAAGAACTGTCTGACATCAAATTCTTGATTAATCCTTTTCGAGAACCCGCTTCCTACTTCATTTTTATTCAAAGTCTAAAACGCCCACATAAAACATTTTTATATCCATGTGGATATAACATGTATCTATAACATAAAAAAACATTTTTTAAAATGTATTACACAGTAGAAACAAGAAGAGCTCCTCAAATGGAATCTCGTGGTTCTCCTGATAAGAGGGCCACAGAGAAGAAGACAAAATCCTTTAAGTTTAGACATTAACTGAAATCAGATGTAGGACCTGAGACGTTGACAGCTTGCTTTGGTGGTAAGTTTGAAAGCCAGATTGCAACAAATCCAGAATCGTGTGTTCATCCAGGAAGGACGTTTTCTCGAATAGACGTTTTTCCAATAAATTGACGATAGAGGGTAGTTCAGAGACAGGGCTACAGTTTAAACATCCGTTTCATTCAGCAGGGTTTGCACTGTTGCATGTTTGAAACTGTTGGCCTCTAGAATAAATTTTAAAGGTGCTACTTGTGTTTGTGTGTATTTGAAAACAAATAAAAAATTAGCTGATGGTTGGAATCAGCTACTATTCAACATGAACACATTAATGAGTGATCAACCAGCATGAAACTCAAATATGTAATGTGAGTTTGTTGTTAGGGCTAGTTAAAACTGACTTGATCAGCTCAAGAGTAGACTCGTGACTAGATGGATAAAGAACGTAGGGGTCTTCTTCTGTCTCTCTGGGTGTGTCGCTTTAGGGATCACCACAGCGAATCATCTGTCTGTGTTTAGTCCTGTCTTCTGATTCTTCTACCCTCACACCACATCCATAAATCGTTTTGGTCTTCTGCTCAGCCTTCTACCTGGTGGCTCCAATGTCAGCATCCTTCTAACCTTTGTAATCATTGTCTCTCCTCTGGACATGTCCAAACCACCTCAGTCTGTCCATCTGACTTAATCTCCAAAACATCTAACATGAGGTGTCCCTCTGATGGACTCATTCATGATCCTATCCATCCTCGTCACTCCCAAAGAGAACATCTGGAGCTCTGCAGCCTCCAGTTCTGCCTCCTGTCTTTTCCTCATGGACATGGTCTCTAAACCAGACAACGTGGCTGGTCTCTCTGTCTTCTACACCTGAAACCCTTTTATCACACATCACACCTGACACTCTTCTCCACTCATTCCAACCTGCTTCACACACTTCTTCAACTCTCTTCCACACACTCTGTTGCTTTGGACCATAGACCCTACATACTTAAAGTCCTCTACCATCTTTACTTCTACTCTCTGTAACGTCACCGTTCCACTTGTGTTTGTCTCATTTACAAATGTTTTCTGTCTTGGTGTGATTAGTCTTCATTCTCTAGCTTTTCATCTACCTGCACCCTGCTCTCAGTGCAGATCACGATGTCATCTGCAAACATCATAGTCCACTCCTGTCTAACATCATATGTCAGCCTGTCTATCACCAAAGCAAACAAGACGGGGCTTAGAGCCAATCCTTGGTGCACTCCCACCTCCACCTTGTCACTCCTACAGCACACCTCACTGCTGTCTCACACAGCTCTCATTCATGTTCTGCTCCACAAATAGCCTTCTCAGGAACGCAGATGTCTCCAAACACGTGTCACATGGGCAAGGCAAAAGACATGCAGAGAAGTCGGCGTTGTCCTCCTTAAGTTAGTAAACAGTACAACGGTGGCTGTGAGCCGTGTTGCTTTTGGAGACTCTGATATGAAGCACGTAGCTTCCTACTGTCTCACTGAGAGTGCCGCATGCTCCTCTCACAGCAGACTGTCCTCACGCTGCCGCGGCTGGAGCGGTGGTTCTGAGCAGCAGTTAGAGAAGATGTTTACTCCACTGCATCCAGACTGATAATGAATCGCACATTGGGGGAAGCCACTGCTGATTCTACCCCCCAATCAGAGGCTCCCTCTATAGGTAGGCGTGAACTTCAGCCAGCCAATCAGTCGGTAGTGGGTGTGTTGGGTCGGCTTCGCACAAAGCAGACCGCCAGAGAGCAGGTCCAATAAAAATGGTCACCTGAGCACGAAAAATGCACATATTACCCAGATGTGAACACAATTAACCTACCAGGGCTGGGCTGTGCTGACCCAGATGTGAAAGCCCCATTACATACTTCTCCTCATGCACCACAGCTCCTCTCTCAGCACCCGGTCATACACTTGGATGGATGGTGAATAAATGGATGGATGGATGGATGGATGGATGGATGGATGGATGGATGGATGGATGGATGGATGGATGGATGGATGGATGGATGGATGGATGGATGGATGGTTGGATGATGAATGAATGGATGACTGAAGTGAACTAAATGATCTAACAACTTCAGATTTAGGGATCGTCTTGAGGAGAAGGGTCAGGGTTAGTCATGAGGAGGGTTAATAGGAATAGAAGGGCTGCTTTACTATTCTGCAATTTTTATTTTTTTATTGTAATCACATTTTATTTTGAAGCTATTTGTGATTTATTTTCTGTAAAAGGTGTTTTAATCATAAACTTCACTTTATTTTGAAGATATTTGTGATTTATTTTCTGTAAAAGGTGTTTTAATCATAAACTTCACTTTATTTTGAAGCTATTTGTGATTTATTTTCTGTAAAAGGTGTTTTAATCATAACCTTCACTTACTGATATGTTCTTCATCGCCAGATGCCGTGGCTCTGTGGCGACGCCACCATGATGGAGATGATTGAGAAAAAGAGGGTTTTGTGTCGAGAGATAAAAGCTCGTCAACGACCTGAGAAGAACCTTTGCAAACAAGACAGCATGCCCAACCTGCCCAGCTGGAAGAAGAAGCAGCCGCCGCCATACTCGGCCCCACCCACCTCGGCCGGACACACCACTACGGTGTTCTGGGACACTGCCATATAACACGCAGGAGAAGCAAAGAAACAAATCAGGTGGATGATGATGAAGATGAAGCATCATCGATCCACGCCCATCACTGATCACAAACACCTATTTTTTTCTGAATGATTCCACATATTCAAACCATTTTCATACCTTTCACTGATAATTAAATATAAAGGTTTCATCTGCATTTAGCTGTTCTGCTTTTTCACCTCCTTTACACGACTCCTGTTTCAGCTGAAACACAAACCTTAAACCTTCTAGAATCACAAAAAAATCAGTTAAGAAGCAGAGAAAGTTTTGGCATCTACTTATCTTCAACTTTCAGATTAATCAGTATCAGCTAATCCATTCAAACACCATCTGGGTATCTGTGTCTTTACTTTGATGCACCAAACATCAGAAATCCATTAAACAAACACTTCATGTAGGCTTGAGAAGTCGATTGATGCTGTTTTTTAAACCTCCACTGAAAAAAAATCCATGATTAAGGTTTTTGTTTGTTTGCCGTATGTGTGTGTGTGTGTGTGTGTGTGTGGGGGGGGTAATCATTGTGTCTGTATGTGTTTGTATGTTAATGAGCAAGGTCTGACCGATGCAGTTTAAAGACCATCCAGAATCACAACAGGAGGTCTAAACGTTCAGGTGGTCCTGCATGTTCAGGGCTGGTGTCAGACCAACGCGACCCCGACGCTAAACATTCTCACTGTGATGCTTTTAAGTCCAAATGCAGGTGTCATCATTCTATCCAGTCAGAAAACGGGCAAACGATGTTCAGGTGTAGCACAGATTTCTGTTGTCTGTGTCTTCATTTTTGAATCTGGACGAGCTTTAGATGTTTTTTTTTTATTCTGACGTTTGTGTAGCAGAAAACATGAACTCTATGTTAAAACAAACAAACAAACACAAATGTGTGTTTATATTTACAGAAAAAGATGGTGATTATTTGTGTGTGAAGTATAGTTGGAATGTAAACATTTTTATATTATAAGTATAAAGATTAAAAAACTATTTTAAAGTTAAAATACTTTGGTGAGATGTTTGGTGGTTTGTTCCAACCTTTTCTGGTCTGATTTTGGGTTTTGGGAGACTGGTCCTTCACCACTTCAAATCCCCGCCCACTCAAGCCTCATCAGTTCACCTACAGAGCAAACAGGTCCACTAGGGCTGCAACGACTGATTATTTTAAAGGTGACATATTATGCAAAACTCAACTTTTGCATTTTTTAGTGCTGCCGTGTGGGTCTCTACTACCTCTCTAAACACTCCAAACATGGAAAAAAAACTGTCCATCCGTTTTCTGTCAGTGTTTGGATCAGGAATTATACGACTAAAACAAACCGTTCAAAAAGGTCCACATTTGTGATGTCACAAAAGGGGTAATTTCCATAGAATCCCCCCTCACCTCTTCAGGCCGGAGAGGCAGTGACTCTACTCTAAGCCCCTCCAGTACATCTAAGATTTTCAGATTATAGCAACCTATCGGGGGTGGGTGGGCAGATCCAGCTCCAGCTTGTTTTCTTGAAGTAACAATAGATAGTTATTTAAACTTTAAGCTAGAGCTTTAACATTGATCTCAGTGATTGTTGAGTTAGAAACATGACCAGTTTCATTTTTGACACCTCTCTGCAGCCCTCTGCTGACCAAAAACCACACTTGATAGTTTTGTGGCGTGGGTAGGTGCCCTATAGGGGGAGCTCTTTACCTGCTTTATAGCTGTGACTCCAGACTCTGGAGCTCTCTCCCCCTGAGCCTGAGATCAGTGAACTCAGTGGTCTCCTTTAAAAAGCAGCTGAAGACTCACCTGTTCGGGTGGCTTTGGGGTGAATTCCAGCTGCTTGCTCACCAGCTTCTTTTCATGCTGGTGTTTCTATATATTTCTGTCTCCTTTGTATTTTATTTTTCTAAATTACCGTTTTATTCTGCTGGAGAAGCACTTTGTGATTTTTATGAAAGGTGCAATACAAATAAACTTTTCGACTTCTTCTTCTTTTATGTATACACTTTTTATCTACATTTTCTTTTTCTTATATCTTGTGTTTATTTTATGCCAAACAGACCAACTGAGTGCCACCCAGTGTCAGTGTTCACATGCAGTAACAATTAAAAACCTTCTGATTCTGAAGTGGGGTGGGACGTGCCCTCTTCCCGCCGCTAGATGGCAGCACATCACATCATACAGTCTTCAGCCTACCGGAAACTTACCGAGAAGAAGACAGCAACCGGATGTAAACCCATAGATATCATATAAACACTAGATGCCTTAACTGGGAGTCGACAGCGTCCCTACGCGGCGGCCATCTTACCTCGGACAGCTTACGTTCCGGTCTCAATGGTAGCAGATGGAAGGTGAGTGAACAACTTAAACAAAAACACTCTTAACTCGATTAAATATTAACGGATTTACAAGCGGTTTGCATTATTACAAACCTTATAACACATAGGCTTGATAGGACATACTTTAACATTTTTAAATTAACGGGCCAAATCCGTCATATTTCACAGCCACATCTCTGGCGTTTATAACAAACCAACCCGTTTGAAATTCGGTTGAAAATTGAGCAAGTTAGAGTTATTTAAATGGTACATGCACCATTGACACCAATGTTACGAAAGGGGGCAGCTGTCCGAGGTAAGATGGCCGCTGCCTAGGGACGTTCGTCCAATCAACGAACAGCGCGGGTAAGGCATCTAGTGTTTATATGATATCTATGTGTAAACCAACCATCAAAACTTGAGCTCGGCTTCAGCAGAAGATTTGTCCCTTTGGAAGTTTGTCTCTAGAGCTGACCCACTGTTCTGGGCTCCGGGTCGAGACACCATGCAGCGGAACCCGGGTCTGACCGCGGCGGAGGAGACGTTTTACTCTCAAGCTGAGCAAATCCTGGAGATAGCGGTGGAGTCCGCCGTGTCAGTTCTACAGAGGTCTGAACAACCGACAACACAAGCGGCTGGTGGCGGCAACAGCCAGGTATGAGCTCGCTGTGTGTGTGTGTGTGTGTGTGTGTGTGTGTGTGTGTGTGTGTGTGTGTGTGTGTGTGTGTGTGTGTGTGTGTGTGTGTGTGTGTTTCACATTTCCAGCAGCACCTGAACGCATCGTGATTCCTCGTTTTTCTTCCTAAATAATTCCATGCAGGACTTACCTGGATTAAAGCCACCTGGATCTAATGTGATGTTGATCTGAGCACAGTCTTCTTAAGTTCTTAAGATAATTGACTTCATTTATAACATCTTTATCTTCCGTATTAGCAGCACCGAGCCTTAAACGTTACACATCTGCTAACCCTGACTTTTTACTGTGTCTGTGGTTTGAACCAGAACCCGTTTACTTCTTCTGGATAAATTGATACATATTCTGTCCCGCAGGCGCAGCTGACCGCCGTACTGGCTGTGATGTCCAGAGAGGCTGTTCGTAAAATCTGCAGCGTGTTCAGAGAGCTCTACCTGAGCGTGGTGGCGGAAAACGAAGCTCTGAAGGAGAAGGTCCGACTCATTGAGTGTGATAAACCTCAGAACCCAAACACTCATGCAGCCCTGAATACATCAGGTGAGTTTAGATCATTTTAGACCCTAACCCAGTTTGTCCTTCAGCAGTCTGAGCCAATAGCAGCATAACTAAAGGGATGAGCCAGGATTACCCAGTATGCCCAAAGCCTAAAACTCCTTTGATGTTTTTGTGCTGCATATCTTCATCTGTTCCTTCAGCTTTGTGCAGCAGCAGCTCTTCACTTCCTGTCACCCTCACCATACCGCTGCTCCAACAGCCAATCACAAGCCAGAGCTGCCCGCCCATTCAGGTGCTGCAGGAGAGAGATGCTCCAGATACAGCTAGCATACAGGCTGAGGCGGTTTTAGAAATCACGCAGTTCTGCAAAGATCTGGAAATGAATCTGCCATCACTTCCTGTGTCCAATGATCAACCAACCAGAGGGCTCCCATCTGAAGGAGACCAACCTGCAGCAAGCTTAGATGAGGAACACCTTCAGGTTTGAAGTGTTTTTGTGTTAGATGTGTTCATTTCCTAATTTGGATTTTCTTAAACCTTTTAACCTGCAGGAGGTCAGAAATGTTAAGTTTACTGTTTCTTCCTACATCTGGTTTTACCGGATCAGCAGCAGGATGACCA
Source organism: Aphyosemion australe (assembly GCA_006937985.1). Classification (NCBI taxonomy): domain Eukaryota; kingdom Metazoa; phylum Chordata; class Actinopteri; order Cyprinodontiformes; family Nothobranchiidae; genus Aphyosemion; species Aphyosemion australe. The sequence continues at coordinate 194,633 of SSNS01000117.1, forward strand.
TGAGTATCTGGGTGAGCTCAGGTCCCTGACTCCAGCTTCTCTGTTCATGTTTTTCAGGGTTCGGAACCACAGGTGGAACCCAAAAGTCCGACCGTCCCTGAGAGTCAAGCAGGTGAAACATTCTGATTCCTGTTTGTATGCTGAAAGTCTTCTGTTTAGGTTCTGGATGGATCTATATAAATGCAGGCCATTTAACATTTTTTAATTAATAGACCTGATCGGACCCGGTCTAGAGTAGGGTTGCAGCGATTAAACGGTTTGACTATTAACAGCGGTGTGAAGCACTGTGGTTAATCCTCTGTTAAGATCTCCAACACCGGCAGTAAAAAACCCAAAGACAGTAGCACGTGACCCACATGGACAAAAACAAACTGTGACTGGAACGGATGCACGCAGATCAGAAGCAGAACCAGCGACCGACAACCAAAGACTGCTCTGTTTCCACCAAGGAAGTGCTTGAAGTCTCCTGTGTGGGAATGTTTTAGATACCCAAAGATGCCAAAGGAGACATTCGGGAGCATCTGCAGAGCACAGAAAAAAAGTTGCGAAATCCCAAACTTGTTTCATCATCTCTGAGATCACCATGCCGACAAAGTTAGTGACTGAAGTGATTTAACAGTAATATTACAACAATCTTGTGAACATTTAGTAGTGTTGTACTAGGTTTATAACAAGCTAGTACGGCAAGCTATTTTAACATTTAATCAACAACACCTCTTTGTAATTCCTCATTTACATAGCAATAAAATAAGCATTGTTGTCCATCCATCCATCCATCCATTGTCTTCCGCTTATCCGGAATCGGGTCATGGGACAGCAGCTTAAGGAGGGAGGCCCAGACTTCCCTCTCCCCAGCCACTTGGGCCAGCCCTACCGGGGTAATTCCAAGGCGTTCCCTGGCCAGCCGAGAGACATAATCCCTCCAGCGTGTCCTGGGTCTTCCTTTGGGTCTCCTCCCGGTTAGACGTGCCCGGAAAACCTCACCAGGGAGGCATCCAGGAGGCATCCTAACCAGATGCCCGAGCCACCTCAACTGGCTCCTCTCGATGTATCCTTGTCCAAATAGTAATCTCACTATTCAAAATTGAAAATAAAGATATCAACAAGTACAAATTATATCTAAGGATGTTCATAATAACAACTGCACTAGTAGGAATCTAGCATCTCATTAGGTGTCTCCATACTTCAGTGTTAACATGAATAAACGTCAGGCTAACGGTTTAGATGTTGGTCTAAGCTACGTTTGGGAACCCTGATGCTGATCAGGTGTCAACGTTTAAACAGTTTTTGTCTTTTTACAGAAACCGGCTAATAGCCAAGTCTAATTAAGAGTAGTTTAAAAGTGAGTATACTAAGGCTTTAAATGGACTGGCACAGATGCAATATTGTGAAAAAATACATCTTTATTTAGGTTATCCAGGGTCAGGTCAGGGGGGCAGCAGCCTAAGCAGAGAGGCTCAGACTTCCATCTCCCCTATCTCTAAGGGGAGAGCCCAGAAACCCTGCAGAGAAAAGTAATTTTGGTTGCTTGTATCCACCCCGGTCTGCCAATCCAGTAAAACTGCTCCAGATGTACACGCAATATTGCAGAGCCCCATCAACCAACGCAGCCCTACAACAGCCTGAAGCCTTAAGGAACTCCAGGTGGATCTCATCTACCCCTGGGGTGAAATCATAAAATTATCGTGGAACAGTGATTACTTCTCGGACTACAACCGTACCGCCAAAATTTCTAATCATTGCAACCCTAGTCTAGAGCTAATCAGTAGACCTTATTGGATAGCAAGCGTCTAAAACTGTGTCTTCACCTCTTGTGCATACTTGTCTTTGACTGGCTTTTGTGAAATGACCTCATGTCTCTGGTTCTGATGGACCTTCTGTTCTGCTGCAGCTTTGAGTGAGGATGCACAAAAGGAGGAGGAGAGGAGGAGGAGGAGAGAGCTGTACAAAGACAAGAGGTTCTTCTGTGAGCTGTGCAGCAAAGGTTTCCATCAGAAGTACCAGCTGCTGAAGCACATGCCCCGCCACCGGAAGCCCTTCCCCTGCAGCTGCTGTGATAAAGGCTTCTACAAGGAGCAGAGCCTTCACAGACACCAGCTTATCCACCAGCTGAAGGAAGCGCAGGAGCGTGACCCGGACAAGCTGCTGGGTTGCGACCAGTGCAGCCGGAAGTTTAGACTGCTGAGTCAGCTCCGGGTCCACAAAGCCTCCCACAAACTGGAGAAAAGTCCTCTGAAGTGCAACACCTGCGACCGCTCCTTCACCTCCACCACCGCTCTCAGGTGTCATGAAGCGTCCCACGCCAAAGTGAAACCTTTCATGTGTGACGTCTGCAAGAAAGGTTTCACCAGGAAGAAGGGCCTCCGAGAGCACCAGACCACCCACACGGGGGCTCGGCCGTACTCGTGCCAGACCTGCAGCAAGAGGTTCTCAACTGCCGGAAACTTGCGCGTCCACAGAAGGTCGCATTCGGAGGAGCGGCCATACAAATGCAGCGAATGTGACAAGGCCTTTAAGTGCAAGATGGGGCTGCTGCAGCACCGAGTGGTCCACTCTGGAGAAAAGCCCTACACCTGTCACACCTGTGGCTTAAGCTTTGGAATCAAATACAACCTTCAGCGACACCTGCACCTCCACAGTGGAGATAAGCCCTTCAGGTAACGCTAACCTCCACAGGACGGAACTCATTCAGTTATGCAATAAGGTTGGGTGATTGGACAAATTTATTTATAGTTTTATGTCTCGCTGATGGGACAGTACAAACGTCCAGGTCAAATCAGGATCCTTTTTGCAACACCAGTTCAACGTACATATACATTTTATATTTCATTAGAAAGCTAGGATTCTTGTGATTCCAATGATCTATGAAAATCCTGCAGACGCTAAACGGTTGTGTCAAACAGCTCTAAAGTTCAACATAATGTCTAACTCACCATTTAAAGCCTCATCGTTGACAGAACAGAGCCATCTCCAACAGAGGCCGTCTTTTTACATCCACAAGGGTCAAATAAAAGTATTTCAAAAGCAATATTTAGTCCACAACAAGTCTTATGTCCAAAATCCAACGTCTATAATGCTGGAAACCTTCAAATCTTCCTTCAGATGCATCTCATTCACCATAACCACCATTATGATGTTATATTAGCTTCAGACTTTTGATTAGCATAATATAGAAATTGCCCAACCTTATTATCCAACAACAGTCTGATTTCCATTGGTTTTTCTTGCTTTAACACAGTATTACAATGTTTTATTTACCTTACCTGTGATTTGATCTCTTGTGTTTTTGTCCTCACCTGTCTCTCTCAGGTGTGATAAATGTGGCGAGGGGTTCTCGGGTACCTGGGCTCTGAAGACCCACATGCTGGTTCATGGTGTGGAGAAGCCCTTCATGTGCGACCTGTGTGGAAAAATGTTTTTCTACAACTGCCAGCTGCAGAAACACCAGCAGCTGGTGCACTGTGCCGCAGACCGCCGGCAGTCCGGCGCAGAGGTGGGCCGGCGTAGGACTACCGGAATCAAACCATTCAGCTGTAAAATCTGTCTGAAGAGTTTCAGCAGCAGCAGCACACTCCGGTCGCACGAGAAGAGCCACACCCAGAACAAAGAGTTCACCTGCAACACCTGTGGGAAGGCCTTTCACCTGCGACACCTGTTCCTGTACCACCAGCGCCAGCACACTGATAACAAGCCGCATGTCTGCACCTTCTGCAACAAAGGATTCCTGCTGGCGTCGCAGCTCAAGCAGCATGAGCTGCTGCACACTGGGGTCAAACCTTACCACTGCAACCAGTGCGGCAAAGAGTTCAGGACACCGCAAAACTACCACCGCCACCTGTTGGTCCACTCAGGAGAGAAGCCGTACCAGTGCACCGTGTGCAACAGGAGGTTCAGGCAGTCCAACCAGCTCAAGTCCCACATGCAGATCCACACTGGCATTAAGCTGTACTCCTGCAAGCGCTGCCAGCAGGGCTTCTCTGACTCTCGGCAGCTGAAGAAGCATCGCTGTGGAGAAGACTCCCAAGGGGCGGGCAATAATACATCGTTTGCGATAATACCGGTATATTCTTTGCCAAGGTAGAAAAATGTAATATCATGATATCATACGATCACACGTCTGCTGCAATGCCGTCATTTAGCTGCACCTCGAACCATGTAGCACAATGGAGTACAGCTGAACGAGTGAACAAGGAAACATGACAGAACAAAGCAGAGCATGTCTGTGCAACATATACAATGTTGATTTGGGCTTCAAATAATAAAAAAAGAAATATCAACAACAAAAAACTGTTTATTTAAATAACGTCGTCGTACGCGCTTCTGCTGCTTCCAAAGTTGAATCCGGGCAAATTCCTGGAAGTAGATCCACCACCGTTGCTAATTTAGCGACTCTGTTACTTTATTCCGATATCATCTGTGGTATCGTTATTGTGATATGGTAGAAGAATATCTTTATATAATTTTTGAGTGATATCGCCCACCCCTACTCCTAAGCCTCGATCCAGTCCAGCAGCAAGCAGAGGGATGTCTTCACCTGGACACCTGACTTCAGCAGTTAGAGACAGAAGCAAACCAGCTGGTTGTTGTTTTTTTAACTAGAGCAGGTAGAAGCTCTGTGAGATGGTTTTACTCTCAAATATGACTTCAGGCTTTTATCTTCATCATTTCTAACCCAAAACTTCATCAGTTTTAACCCTTCAGCTGCACAGAAAACAAAGTTATTTTATTTTGAAAAAACAAAAACTTAAGCAAAACTCAAATAACATGTTTGACTGTTAAACTCCAGGTTAGATTGCTAAATAAACACTGGACACAGGAGCCTTCAAACGTTTTACCTAAATCTAAAAGAAGGGTCTTTGATGACTGACTTTAGCGCAGCGAGTTTCTATCAATCAATAGGTTCAAGGTTCAATTCTCATCTCATCATTCTGGAACGGTTTGAGACTCATAACTAATCTTGTTTGTATTAAAAATTTTTTTTAACAGATTTTAGGAATATTTTTAGTTTAAACCAAAATAATAGAGAAGTTTTATGTTTTTGTTAAATGTTAAATGTTTGATTTTCTTCTAGGACCAATATTTATTCATCTACAGTAACCCTCACTTCATCAACATATATGTGCTATTTATTGTTTTTCATGAATGCTTTGATTTCTTTTGCCTATATTTGGAATGCGCCATGGCAGAACTTTTTTTCTCTTCTTTTAGTTTGTGATCAAGTTTTAGATTTATCCTTTTGCCTATTGATTCTGTTATCTTGCTTTTATGTGTTGTTAGGTAAGAGGACCCGCATGAAAACGAGATGGCTCATCTCAAGTGGTTTTAACCTCTTGAAACATAAGTTCATAAATAAATAAACAGAACACAGGAATTAATATTTTCACTTGTCTCGCATTGTTCAATTCAGAGGTGTGTGTGTGTGTGTATAGTCCATTCCTCTCAGTCTGTAGTGTGTTTTCATGGTGTGGTCATGACTCGTGTGTGTGAACCGGAAAGGAGACGGCTTTTAAAAAGCATTTAATCCATTAAATATTATTTACGCATCCTAATTTTGTTTTAGTGAATTTAAATAAAGTAAAAGCTCAAATCTGTTCGTTTTTAAAAAACGAAATTATTTGGGAAGCATCTAGGTGGATTTCAGACTCCAGGCCGGTTGGGGGCGATAATGAGCCCTTTATCGTTGCTCTGCTAACATTTATTTATTAACCGCCAGAAGACGCAGTAGCGCGCATGCGCACTACTATCTGGGACCGCGACTTGCACAAATGGAGAAAAACACATTAAAATATGAGGGCTGTAAGTTGACCTCCGGTTACCGGGAGTTTTCTGGTGTTTCTCCGTGATTCAGGTGTAATAATGAGGCAGAGTAGATTTGTATCCTATGACCGTTAATGACGTTATCTCTTCCTAAATCGAATTTTACTCACCAGCCGACTGTTAGCAGGAGGCTAACGTTAGACTCAGCCGGAGCTGCTTAGCAGGTGAGTCCGAACTTGAAAATAAAGAGCAAATGACTTTTTGTCTGTGGTGAGAGGCATGGATGATTTATTTCCTCTCCTCTCCGGGTGTAAGACTCAGGCCAAACTTCTTTGATGGACAGGAAACAACTTTTCTCCTTTTAAAAATGAAATATGTTCTCAGACATCAGAGGGATCCTGTGTTTGATAAAGAAATATTATGTAAACTACTTAAATACTTCGGCCAGAGCTGATCGTTGTTACACATAAAAACAATAACAGACAATAACGATCAAAATTTGTTCCAAGAACGATCTTCCATTAGAATACGTTTATTTATATATAGCACTTTTTGGAGACAGCTGGTCAAGTGCTTCACAGACAAAAACAAACATAAAATGAACAACAGGATTACAATAAAACATTGAATACTAAAGCTAGAAAACTGGCAGGATTAAAATAAAACATAGAGTACTATAACTAGAAAACCATAAGTGGCAGGTGGTGGGAGGGATTATGGAGAAACAGCCAAAACTAGAACTAAAACTAAGGTGAGAGCAATCGTGTACCACACTAGTTACAATAAACAAACAGCAAAACTAGTACAGTCAGTGTATTACAGAGAATGTATCAGGGTGCTACTAAAGAATGGTAACAGGGACTGTCTGAAACTTAGTGTGGATAAGAAAGCTAACCAGGAATTACTTAGTGGGTGAAAACACTGAATATTAAAACTAGAGACAAAAAGTATAAGGCGACCAACGGGAGGGGGAGGGCGTAGGTATGGAAAGCAGAAAAATGGGTGACCAGGGGGAGGGAAGGGGCTGAGGGACTAAAACTAGATAACTTCCAGTATGCTAACACTAAGAAACTATAAAGTGAAAGGTGACAAGAGAAGGAAGGAAGGGATGAGGGAGAAAAGGAGGTGCACAAGGGTGGGAGGAGCGAAAACGTTGAAAACAAGAGGCGTGTGTCTAAGATTGTTGTGTGTGTGTGTCTGTAAGTAATTGAGTCCATGAACTCTCTCAGTTCAGTCCCAGTGTCCGTCTGCAAGATGTAAAAAACGACCCTGAGAAGAGCTGATCTAGAAGGTCACAGACCCGTGTGAGGCCGGGGGAGGGTGGGGGAGCGTCCATCTGCATAAACGTTCAGAGGGAGTTTGAGAAAATTCGGCCTTCCAAGGCCAGCATGAGAAGCAGATGATGACGGCAAATTGTTTTGGTGTAGGATAGAGCTTGTTGCTCCTACCTTAAGGTCTCTCATTAGTTAATTCATGTGTCAGAGAGTTCACATTAGAATGTGTTTTAACCACAAATGACCTATAACCCCTCAGTGATCTTTTCAGCAGAGTGAGTTTCAGGTGATTGAATGAGGTTTTTAGACTTCTGCCCACGACTGTTCCTGAAGTCTGCTAGAAGGCCCTTTGCATTGGTTCTGCTGATCCTCTGAACTACTGTTGGTTCTGGAATGAGCACCAGCGCTACAGCAGCTAGAGAAAGATGTTTTTCTCTTTCAGGTGAAAAAGATGTCCAAGGTATCGAACGTGAGGGTGGGTGGAGACGGCAGGAGAGACACAGTGCTGACTCGAGAAGACTGTCTCTGTCCAGTCTGTCTGGAGATCTTCATTGAACCTGTTACACTGCCCTGCACACACACATTCTGCAAGGTAACTCACAGCTTGTATGCAAACTATTGCTGTTTCCTGTTGTCATGACAACAGACTGATTTGACAGTCAAACCCAAATGTCCTGATGTGGGTTACGACTGATGGTGATTATTTCGTGTAACGTTTTTTGATGTGCAGACGTTGCAGGAAGCTGTATTGTGTCACTTCCTGTTTGTTTTGTTTGGGTTTTCTGGGATTTTAACAGATTTCTAAATATCTTTGGCTGTGTACAAATTCAGGGACAACATCCTTGTGAGGACCCGTCCTGCCCGGTCCACGTAGGTCGGGTCCTTCCTCGATCACTAAGACAGGAAGTGAGCGGCTGTGAATTTGATAGGTCTAGTCTTCATATTCATTCTTGCCCCTACTTCAGCATATGTCCTGTCGCCTAGCAACAGTAACGGTGCTAAATAGAAGTTAACACTAGAACAGCCATCATACTGTCACTACTAGAACGGCCTTGAACGGTCACTGCTGCATTTAAAGATCAATAAATTCACCTTGTAAGTTTATAATTTCAGATATAAGACAAAAATACGAGGAATATAATAACTGATCAAACACGTAAGATGCTTTTTGGCTGTAAAATGTCCCAGTCTTGGTGTTCTATTTTTATCTTGACCAGGGAAACCAGCAAGAAATTCTCTGGCAGTCAAAAAATCGGACAAAAAATGGGAGAAATGATCATATTTTGTCTCTTGCACAATAAAAATTGGGGGAGAAATTATATTTTGTCTGCTTTTGCAGACATGAAATCATTTTTTAATGAAAAATAACAGATTTAGGGAAATCAGGGAGTAGCAAGGCTGTATGTTTTTATTTGATAAAGTAATTAAACATGGAAGTTGCAAAACAGTCAGAATGACCGTCAGGGCAGTTCTAGTGTTAAAACTAAACCTGGCAGCAGTGCAGGAAGAAATACAGGACCTGCCGTACAAAATCACCTTGATGATTTTTCTTATCATGTTTGACAAAAAAATATATCTTTGGAGGTGAAGTTAATGGAATTGGAAACTTGGCTGCTATTGACTCTGACTGGAGGACGTACTGGCTCATCCTGGCTCATCCCTTTAGTTATGCTTTGTATTTACTGTAGCTGCTGCCCATTATCTTCGTTTTCTCTGGTTTATGGTGTTGGTTCTGACTGGTCCTGTTCTTTTTTCAGGGACAGTTTGACTCATTTGTGTTTTATGATGAATCTAATTTTATAACACTTCAGCTGATTTTGTTTCAGACGTTGAGCCTGAATCTGGACCTGATGTGATTTAGGTTTGTTGCTTTCTATGAAGATTTTGCGTCACTCTTGTTTTTACAAATGAACTGAATTCAGCTGAATGGTAAAACTCAGCGGGTCACCTGTGCAGGTGTTGCCACTAGATTGATGCTATTTACTTCAGACTTACCATGTTTCTGTGTTTGATGGTGATAAACTTGACAAATGCTAAAACATTTGTAGTTGTTCCACTAGGTGGCGTCCTCTCTCTCTTAGTATTCTGCCGTTTCTGTCCACAGAGTTGCTTCCTGGAGTCCGTGGACAAGTCTACTCTCTGCTGTCCACTCTGCAGAAAGCGGGTCTCCACCTGGGCTCGACTGAACAGTAAGAACAACACGCTAGTGGACCAGCAACTGTGGAACCGGATCCAGACCTGCTTTCCTCTGCAGTGTCAGCGCCGTCTGAGTGGCCAGGACACAGAGGAGGATTACCTGGGTACCAGAAACGCATCATTACACCACACACCTGAAATCTGCTCCTGCTGACTGGTCACATGACTTCTGTGTCTGCAGGGTTGGTGGGGGTTCCCAGAGTCAGCCTTCCTGGAGAGGTGCGGCAGGAGTATGAAGACCAGGTGACCAAAGTAAGTTCAGCTGGTCAGGTTGGGAGTGTGATGTCATCCAGAATGAGTTCAGGTGTGTTTGAGGAGCTGCAGCAGGAAACATAAATAAACAGCGTGTGTGTGGGTGTGTGACCTGTTCATGTGAAATCCTTCATTGAGTTCTTGTTTGTAAAGTGAGTTGTTTAAATAAAGTTGGGTTGAAGCTCAAAGGGTCAGTGATAAAGCAAAGGTCACATGTCCCTGTCTGACATCAGCTGATGGAGGAGCGAAAGGTGCAGGATGAGGAGGAGAGGAGGGCCAGTGAGGAGCTGATCCAGAGCATGCTGGCTGAGGAAGAGGAGCAGCTGGAGGAGGAGAGGAGGAGGAAGGAGGAAGATGAGCAGCTGGCCAGACTGCTCAGCTCCGAGCTGGTCAGTGTTGTGATGATGTCACTGACATGACGGTTAGGTCACACTGTTGTGGGTTGTGTAACTTCTCTTCCTCTCTCAGAACTCACAAGAAAAGCGTCATGTTCCTGAAGTCACTCCAGCCAAGAAGAAGAAGGAGGTGTGTGTGGGAAACATGGACAGGTGAGTCTGACCTCTCACCTGATTGGTTAGGGAGCCTGACACAGACACCTGGTCCTCCTAACACTCACCTGTAGCCACTTCCTTTAAACCAAACCTGCAAGATTTAAAGATGGCCGACTCCAGAAGGTCATGTTTGCTTTTTATAGTATTTTAAAGAATGACTCAATGTCAACTTTGTGGAATGTGACATGAAAGCAGTAGAAAGATGAATGGAGCAGAGTGTGGAGTCATGTGACCAACCCCTTGGTAGTTTAACCCTAACCCTAACTAGTAGGTTAAACCTGTCTGTAAGTTCATCCTGAGTCCAGATGAATCAGAACAACTGGACGTATGTTTCTGGTTATTATTACCCGTTGGTCTCAGATCAAAGCCGCACTAAAACAAAAGACTTTCAAAATAAAACCAGCGAGGATTTCAGGAGGAAACCCATCTCGCTGTGACTCTTTAATCACACGATCCCTCTTACAGGAAGTGATTGTTGATTTTTAGCTGTTTGTTTACGTTTGGCTTGTTTCAGGTTCCTGTGTCCTCGTGTGACTCAGCCAAGCTCCGCCTCCAGTTTTGTCTCCAACAAGGTCAGTTTGAGTGATGACATCATAGGGTAACCCTCACATGTTCTCTCAGCTCCACCTCATTGATCTTTATACAATTATAACATCATTACTTTACCGTTTCAGGAGAACATCGTCTTCTTGAAGGCGGCGCTTCATGTGGAGCGGCCCCTCCCACAGGCAGATGGCAGTCAGCTGATCATATCTTCATCAGCTAAGAGGAAGAGCTCTGAACTGGAGACCGCTGAAGAAGAGGTGACCATCAAACGAGTTCCAGTGTCCTCCTCTTTCTCTGTGGAGGCGGAGCTTTCAGCTGAGTGGGAGGTGAGACAGAAACAGGAGGAAGAGGACCGCCGAATGGCTCTGCTCCTTCAGAAGGAGTTGGATGAGGAGGCGAAACGAAGTGCCACAGACAGACGCAAAGGATCCTCTGATGCCTACTTGCTCCGCCACAAGGGAGGAGAGATGGGGGAGGCCAGAGCGTCTAACACACCTGGAAGAGGCTCCCGCCAGACCCCCAGGACCACCAGTCGATCCTGCTCCTCCTCCCGATCTACTCCTCTGAAGGTCCTTAAGACTTTGCCTTCATCTTCCTCATCATCTTCATTGTCCTCCAGTGGAGGCAGGAAACAGATGACTCTGACAACGATGTTTGCTTCCTCCTCTTCCTCGTCCTGCTCCTCCTCAACTGCACAGACAAACAATTTGGAGAAACACTGATGTTCAGGAGGCCTTAGAGGAAATTTTATGTAGAAAAAGATCTGTTTATGTTCGGTTTAATTTCTGTTTGTTAAAATGTTGCTGTCAGAATGGGGGCGGGGCTTACCACCTGTTTCTGTCCTAATCTGGTCCTAATCAGAGTGCCTTCAGAATAAGAGCATATCGGGAAGATTTGATGAAGCTTGTTGTCATGGTGACAGAAGATGGTCTTCCAATCATGAGAAGGCTATCATACAGGTCATGTGATCTAAATCAGACAGATGTTTGTTCCTCCTTTTCTTTATCCTCCTCCTCAACTGCACAGAGAAACAGTTGGGAGTAAAACTGATCCTCAGGAGGCCTTAGAGGAAGTTTTATTTAGAAAAAGATCTGTTTATGTTCGGTTTAATTTCTGTTTGTTCTAATTCTGCTGTCAGAACGGGGGCGGGGCTTATCACCTGTTTCTGTCCTGATCAATCAGACTGCCTTCAGAATAAGAGCATCTCAGGAAGATTTGGTGGAGCTGCGCCTCCCAGCAGCGTTGTCATGGTGACAGAAGATGGTCTCCCGCTCTTGAGGAGGCCACCGTACAGGTCATGATCTAAATCACAGACGGATGTTTAGACTTTGACACAAAATAAAGTTTCAAATGCAAATATTTATGAACGGCTTCCTACTTTTGTTTGGTTTTGGAACCAGCATCCAGAACCTGAGCTGAGACATGATGGGTCCACTACTCGGGTCGGTGTGGGCAGGTTCAGAGAGACCAGGCCCATACAGGGGGTTGGGGGTAGGACTCTGGTTCTGCTCCAGATCTGCTGGTGGCTGTGCTTTAACCAGTCAGAGGAAGTTTTGTCACCATGTTCCAGTGTCTGTGGTTCCCCTGCAGTCGTTCATGTGACCCTGGTGACTCATGCTGACGTGTGAAGCTGGACTTTTCAGACCGTCCTCGAGGATCTTGGTTCTGGTCTCCTCGTGTCTTGGTTTTGTCTCCTCAGACTTCTAGCTGTAATGAGTTTCACAAGAACTTTGTTTCAGGATGATGCCAGCTGTCAGTCAAACCTGGTCTGGGTCAGGAGCCTGGACCCTTTTTAGATTGAGAAGCAGTTCTAGCTCAGGACCAAACCTGAAAAGTCTAGTGGATCAGAATCTTGGTCCAGTCTGGATCGACAGGACTGGTCTTCCTGTGGACAGGATCCTGATCACATCCGTGGAGAGACATCAGCCAGTTTCCCATGAGCCCTTGCTGCTCATCAGGTCCTCATGAATCAGAGCGACTAAAATAAGCTTTCTGGATTTAGACCCGAGTCTGGGAACGGGATTACTCGGTTGTAAAGGATTTTCTCAGACATGAAAGACCATCTGGACTGAGGTTTAGATTTTCGAATTGTTATGACAAAAGGGTCCAAAGAGGACCTAAATGTCCTCAGTTCTGTCCAATCAGAACTAGCTGTTCTGGTTTTTATGGTAAAAGGCCTGTACACGTCTCCTAGGATTCTACCCCCCCCCCCCCCCCCCAAGTTGCACATACACACATTCTCACACTAGTCTTGAGTGAAGAAGATGTGGTTTTGGTGACATGTGGGTTGTAAACAGATTCTGGTTTTGGTTCTGATGTCCTTCCTGTGTTCAGATGCAGCAGCAGGCGTGTCCTCGTGTCTGCTTATAAATGGATGTGTGTGTGTGTGCTGCTGTGTGTGAAGTGGACTAGCCGGGTTAATGGTGAGTGCGTCTTCTCTTTTTGACAACATCTGACTCTGATTCAGACTTTAGAATAGATTCAACCCGGACCTTTTAACGGCTTTTCAGAAGTCGGTTTGTGTTTTTAATTTGCACTGAAGGAAAACATTTCTTTTGCTCCCGTATTAAATATTTAACCTAATGATAATTTAAATAATATAGCTGAGATCGACCAGATTAAAGCAGGAAAAATCTTGTTAATGATTAAATGCTATATGAGTTGAGAATCTAAAATCTGAGCTGAGGGTCCCAGGTCAACCTTTCGTCTGGATCTCTGGACATCCAAGAGAAACTGGCTTGGTGGACTGGAGTGTAAGATCCATTTGAGGTAATGGGCCAGACTGGTAATAACTTTAGAAGTTACAAGTAAATCAATTAAAAAACAAACAGAAAATGAGTGAAGAGAACAGCTTGTTTTCCAGGGATGCCTCAAGGATCAGGACTCAGTCCTATAGTTGTGTATCTGTACTCATAAAGGTACTCCAGTACTACTGTAATAGAAACATGGTACCAATACCACAGTACTGATAGATCCTGTCTTGTTGAACATGACCTGATACCTTTAGACCTTAAGAGAACAGCGATTTTATGTTTTTTAACCCCTGTTGTACCAAACCATGACCCAGGTCAATGACCTTCATTATCAGCTGTAAGGACTTGTACTGTTTTTCTCTGAAAATTGGCAGCATGCATCTCCCATTGAACTGTGAGCAGCATAACTAAAGGGATGAGCCAGGATAAGCTAAGCTAACTGTGACTAGCAGATTTATCTAAGTCTGAAGTCTTAGACCATACTGGACTGACTGACGTGGTACTGATCAATAGTTTTGGATCCCAGATGAAATCACACATTATTCCACACAGATGTGCGTGTCAAGGTGTCTGCAATGCATTGGTGTGTCCCTGGTTCCCATGGCGATCATCTGCATATTGTCCAACATTCTGCTGCTGCTTCCTGACTGGAAGATCCACTTCCTGTTGGAGGGTCACGTGACCAGAGAGGCCACCTGGGCCACGGGTCTGTGGAGTTCTGGTTTCTTGGTATGATCATGTGCGTGTGTTGTATGAGTCGAGTCCTTGTGCAACCTTCACAGATCCCAGCTGTGATGAATCACACAGATGTTTGTTTTCAGGTTCTACTCGGAGCTCGATCGTTTGTTCAGAGCAGCAGAACCCAAGGCTGTTGTGCATTCAGGAGTCAGGTGAGCTTCAGCTCAGTTCTTGTTTCAGTCCTAACCCGTTCTGAACTTTTTTGTGACTTCTTTACCCGTAAACTGGTAAAAACATGTTTCAGCTTCCAGAAGTGGCATTTCTTACAGGTGTTTATCTTTTTCTTTTAGATGTTTTGCCAGGTGCTTTACTCCCTCCTGGGGCTCCTGGCCTCCTCCACCTGTTTCTTGGTCAGTGCTACTGGTCTGTCTCAGGGTCCTCTCTGTCTCTACAATTCCTCCTCTGGTCTTACCTGGGGGGTCCCTCTGAAGCCCCAACCTGACAGGTGAGACAGAAACATGAAGAAGAGATCCAGATGTTTACACTGACTGCTAATGTTGTCTGTCTGTCTCTTCAGACACGCTGGGTACCTGTACAACCAAAGTCTGTGGTCGGGGGTCTGTGTGGAGCCTTGCTCGGTGGTTCAGTGGAACCTGGTCCTGTTTGGTGTGATGGGGGCCACTAGCGCTCTTCAGGCCATCCTCTTTGGCTTTAGTGTATTGAACTCACTGCTGGGGCTGATCCTGGGTCAGGGCTTTTGCCACAACAAGGTTAGTGAATGTGGGGGTCAGAACCTGAACATGAGAACATGCTGAAGCTCTTTTAAGAACCAAAGAAACGTTAACCTGTCTAAGCAGCTTCCTTATTCCAAGGAGAAGTTCAGATCTAATAGTGAGAACCATGAGGCCCACTACCATCAGACACCACCCCTAACCCTCCTCCTGCAGGTTGTTAGGAACGTTGTTGTCCTGCTCCGCCTGTCCAGATGTGATGTTTTCTGAACCTGCAGGATGTTTGATGCCCTGGATGAACATCACCTGTTTTGTGTTTCAGGTCAGTCCAGTTTCCGTTTGAGACAACCTGCCCGGATCTTCATGAGAAACCAGCTGAGAAACTTCTAAAGAAATTCAACGTTCTAATTTAAAGCACTTTAATCAGCCTCATTACCTTGCAAAATATCAGGCTGACTTTTCTGGGTTTACCTCCTTTAAAGACGGGAACGTTTTTAGGTTAGCTAGCTGCTAATGTGCATAATACTAATAAATAATAATAATAATTTGTGCAAATGTGTTTTGGGGTTTTCTGTATTATTTAAATGTTATATTTGTGTAGTTAGAGAAAAAAAATAAGTTGGTTCTGATTAAAGAAATGTAGGGTATACTCATCACCTCATTGTGTCATTGTGTACTGCGTTTCTGTAATTTGCCACTAGGGGTCAGTATTGCTACCCCAAGGATGGAGCTGTGTGGTCCAATAGTATAACGCTGCAGACGACTAGAATCAAGCTCACTCGTGACTCTTTAATTATGTTTGTAAAAATAAAATTAGGTTTCACTTTTGAAAAAATGTTTATTGAAATTAATTATGATTTACTGTATTATTTATTTATTTATTTGCTTTATTTTCAATGTTTTATCCTTTTTAATAAAAACTTATTGCCTGAAGCCTCTAAATAAATCATTCTGATTCCCACTATATAACTAACACACACACACACACACACACACACACACACACACACACACACACACACACACACACAACCACCAGATTGAGGAACAAAATTTTCTTGTAAACAACAAAGAGAAACAAAAAGTGGATCCTCTCTGACCCAAAAGAATTTGCTAATTATCCGCAATGTTCGGGTTATTATTGGTTAAATCGATTTTAAAGTAGACTTATTTCCGTGTTGTGCTACCTGCTGGGGGCGGGGCCACTGTGACCTCACCTGTTGTCACTCAGGTAAACTTAAGTGCGACACAAACGCGCTCACATGCGGAAGTTAAGTGTCGGTAGGTCAGATTCAGGCGTTTCGCTTCGTTTTCAGCCTCTCAGGATGTTGCTGAAGGTGTTTTTGTTGAGTTTTTTGGTCCAGTCCGGATCGGTTCTGGGCTGTGACTGGAACCAGTCCACCGACCCGAATCAGGGTCTGAACATGTCCTCCCTGAGCGAGGGCGCGCGTATCCTGGGCCCGGAGATGGGAGGGTTTGACCCGGAAAGCTGCAAGGCGGCGTGCTGCGCCGATCCGGACTGTGACCTGGTTCAGGTGGGATCCCAGGCGGACGGGACCCCAGTGTGCACGCTGGTGAGCTGTATGAGCAACGGGCTCGACGTGTGCGCGCTTCAGCCGAGCTCCCAGGTCCAGGTGTTCCGGAGGACGCTGCCGGAGGCCGAGGGAGAGTCACCGATGAGCGGACAAAAACTGTCCGCGGTCCCGCTTCAGGAGTCCCCGGAGACACAGCGGAGCAACGACACTAACAATGGTAATGAATTACTGATTAGTGATGATTGATCACGTGGTACCACGGTCTGTCTGACCTGTGTCTGATTGTTATTTCCTGGTTCTGAGCTGTTCGGTTTTAGGGTGTCGGGACGCGGTTCGACTCATCCGTCCAGTTGTTGTAAAAGCCCTGACTGATCAGCTGATCGATAATTGGTTCTCTTGGCGACCGGAAGTGAGAAGGAACAGCTGCTGATCAAACTGATAAAAGTATCGATGAGAGCCCGGCTCATTTCCGGTGAAGAGGAATCCTGATTTACCTGTACAGTTGTTTTCCCCTCACTCACCTGTTGAGTCACTGCAGCAGGTGAAGGAAAAGAGCTCAGGTGTCAGATCAGTGAGGAAGTTTCAGGTCCAACTGGTCGCTCTGGTTTCTACAAGTTCAGCCTCGACACCTGAGGGGGCGGAGTCTGACTACAGACACAAACACTGACCTTTGTTGCTGTTTATTCAAATCAGATTACATTGTTCTCGCGCGTGCTTGTGTGAGAGAAGGGGGTGGGGGTGAGAAGAGCTACAGGTGTGCCTGACATCACTTCCTCTTGTGTATTCCCTCTCTGGATCTTGTCTACCCAAGAGACAGGTGGAAGTGTGTGTGTGTGTGTGTGTGCACATAAAAGCTAAGACAGTTCAAAGATAGGGTCAGTTTTTACTGTTGCTGGAGGCCTCTCCCATATTTAGGCTGACCGTTTCAGTTCTCATTGAAAAGCAGAGTTTTATGTTTCAGTCTTCATCAAGAGTTTTTCTTGTTTCGTTAAACTGACTCGAGATCGGTTTGATTTGGTCTCTGTGGTCTTGTTTCAGTTCTCTGTCGTTTGCCGATGAAGGTGGGACCGTGCCGAGCGGCTTTCCCCAGGTTCTTCTACAACGTGACGAATCAGATCTGCAGCAGCTTCATCTACGGCGGCTGTGAGGACAATGGCAACAACTTTGAGACGCAGCAGGAATGTGAGGCAACCTGCAGCGGAGTTACAGGTAATGGAAAAGCTCACTCATATCTCTGTTCTCCACCTTAACTGTGCTCCATGTTGGTATTATAACAAGAAAACACACACATGTCCACACACACTCACAAAACTGTGTGTGTGGGGGGGCATATGTGTGTGTTTTAGTGTAACGCCCCTTTTCCTTGCTAAACGTGGCTCAGTTATGCTCAACTCAGCTCAGCATGGGTTGTCAAACTGAGACATGGCTCTAGTGACTCCACTCCCTAGAAAATCAGTGGCCGACAGTCACTGACGTAGCGTTTTCAGAATGGCTGTACGCCAAGAACCTCAATGAAGCAGGTACTGAAAAGTTGGGGGGACATACCAAACCGTGCTGTTGAAAAAGGCTGTCCAACCAAACCGAACCTATCCGAGTCATTCTGAGTAGTGTTGTTAGAAAAGGCACGTAAGTCTGATCAGCTGCATGATGACATTATTCATTACTCACTTGACCAACATCTGGATTAACATCTACAGCTAATTAGCATTAGCCGACACATAAGTGAGACTCCCAGTTGTTGAGCTAAAGTCTGACGTTTTTGCAGCCGAGTGTTGTTCATGCTGACCCAAAACAGAGCAGACTGTTTCTTTATTTCAAGGTTTGATTAAAGCAACGATCTCCTTTTAGTGCTGAACTAACTTTCTGTGGGTTCCAGTTAGATCGGCTGACCTGGTGGTGGTGGTTAATGAGGGCAAGGCCGTGGAGGGCTAGTCCCCCTGAGGGTGGAAGAACCTCTGAGACGTCCCTCAAAGAAAACAGAACCAGAGCCCAGGTCTGAAAAGGTTTAGATCTGACTGATAAATCTAGCAGACACAATGAGGTTTTTAGATCAGGTTCAGCGCAATCCAAAACTGTCTGGGAGGATCCATTTAAACGGAGCCGCTCCCAGTTCGGATAATAACATCAGAAGCGAGGGAGGGGTCTGTACAGAACCAACAGCAGGAGGGATGGGTCCAAACAAAGGCTGCTTTGTTTCTTCAGCAAAGATCTGTAGGTAAACACAAGGTCAAAGTTCAACGAGGAACTCTCTGACCTGAGACTAGTTTTCATTCGTTTATCACACAAACTGAATATTTGCTCATACTGGGATTCACTGGGCTGTAACTTCAGATCAACCAAAATCGCACCGAGAACTCAATCTTCAGCAGGTGGGCGGACCAACAAAAACCAGGAAGTGGTGACAAACTCCAATCAGTCAGGATCTGGACCAGAAGCTGATTGGAAAAGAGACAAACTAATAACCAGTGTGTGTGTTTAGGTTCAGTTCTACCTGAAGACTCCACTCCTGCTCCTCCTCAGCCTGCCGCTAAAGCTCCTCGAATGGCTCCTGCTCAGTATGCCGCCCCAAAGAGTACAGGTATTCATCTGTCACCATCAGCACACCTGTCATGTATCGTATTACAAGAATCAAAAGGGTTTCCTGTTACTGACTGTAGAACTGCAGCTACAGCTTAATATGACCTTGGATGGAACACCTGATGTGGCCTGTGAGGTCACATGACCTCTGTTACATGGTTGCTCTGTGGTGAGGTCCGTAGCACTGTTAACTCACAAGAACACTGCAGGTTCTGTGTGGAGTTGGCTTGTTCTCCCCCTGCTGAGGTCATGTGACCTCTGAGGTAGGGTTGGGCAAAATGACCTCACATTTATGTTGTGCGGTAGCGATATTTATTGCAATATATTCTTTTCTTGTTTATAGATGTCATAATGACTGTTTTTGAAATTTCTCGCATCCCAGATAAATTGCAGCAGAGCAAAAACTTAAATTAGAATGCTATTTAAAGAACTCTTATTGTGCAAAACTTATTTTAAAAAATACAAAACCTTTCGAGTCATTTTTAAGGTGTTACGAAACTTTTTTGCAAACAATGCAATAAAAAAATTCTTGTAACATAAATAATATGAAGCTATTTCAAACACAAGTTTGTCCAGTCTCTGGCTTCAGTGCAGATCTCTGAGGTGTCTTGCTGAGGTCATGTGACAGCCAATAAGACTAACCAATGGTTTGTTTCTACCTGCAGAGCCATCAGCTGACCAGTACTATGGTAGGTAGCACCTCCTTTTTACACATTTTGGTGATGATGATTTTGGTCTAAAGTTCTGGGACCTACAGTTTTTCCTAGACCTGGTCCTGCTTCACTTCTAAATGTTTCCTCCCCCTTGACTAAAACTTCCTGTTCAGTGTTTCTTCATGAAAACCAGCTCCTGCAGCGATCAGGACCACGTGAGCTGGACTGGTGGACTGTGTGGTTTTAACATTCTTTACCTGTGTGATACCATCTAATCAGAGCTCTGTGAGGTGAAGGTTAAGGTGGGTCCCTGCAGAGCGTCGATAAGGCGTTGGTACTTCAACAAGGAGACTGGGAGCTGTCAGACTTTCCTCTATGGAGGTTGCAAAGGAAACAAAAACAACTATGAGACTGAGGAGAGCTGCAAGGCTACCTGTACAGGTGAAGCATCTATCTTGTGTGTTCAAGTGAGACGGAACCCCCTGCTTTAGAAGTCACAAGTGTGTGTCTCTTCCAGGTTCCACAGCCCACGTGGTTGGCAGAGGTGAGATTAAGTCAGAAGTCCTGAGGGTGGCTCTAGAAGCTTTATCAGATGATCTGTTTGCTGCTCGATGCATTGTGGGTAAATGTTGTATCTGTATCAGAACACTGCCTGTTGAGCCCCGAGTCTGGACCATGCCGCGCCGCCTTCCCCAAATTCTACTACGACCCAGACTCCACCTCCTGTAAGGGTTTTGTGTACGGCGGTTGTAACGGCAACGCCAACAACTTTGAGTCCTTGGAGGACTGCATGAAGAGCTGCAGCGGAGACGGTAAAGACCTCCCGATTTAAAAAAAAAAAAAAAAATCAAACCGTTTCATCATTTACTGACAAAAAACAGGGATTCTGTTGGGGTTCTGAAACACTGCGGACTCGGTCCAGCCCAGAAATCTCAGTCTTTATACAGAGACTATCCTAATACGACCTATCGGATCGGTTCCTCTTGTAGAGACACATTAAAACATTCATCTCATATAGGAGAGAGTCTCACTCTCATTTTAACCAAAAAGTGCTTCTTGTGGCTCAAACAAGAAATGATTTATAGTGGGTGTGGTTTTCATAGAAAAGCTAAACGGGTGTTTATTGGTGTCGCAGCATTGATGCCCCATCGACACTGCCTATCATCAGAAACGTCTTCATATGGTGCCATGAAATGTTTATTACAGTCCCAGTTATCCAGAACCCCAAATATCTTGTAACTCATTTAATCAGTTGTTTGTTTAACCCCATCCGACCTGTGTGTCCGTCCCACTTGTCTTGCAGGTTCGTCTGATAGACATGGTACAACACGAAGCCGATGGACTGCAGGTGAGTTTCAGAATACGATTGGTTCCTACCTTCATGACTTGGTGCTTTTGGTTCAGATCAAACCACACTTTGATGGTGTGTGAATGGATGAATGATTCACTGTAAAGCACTTTGGAGTCCTCTGATCACACCTAGTCTTACAAGTGTGGGTCAGTTATTTTATCATTCGGACAGGCTGGTTGTCTGATTGGATTTTTCAGGCTTCACAGATAAAAAGAACCAAATATCATCAGCATATCAATAGAAATATTTCCTGTGAGCTGTAATTACTTCACCCAGTGGAAACAAGTAAAGAGAATGGGACCATACAGTGAACCCTGAGGAACTAAATGAGGCATTTTTGGTGTTTTAAATGGAGTGGAGGGGTGTTTTCCTAAGAGGTGGGGCTTAACACCACTCAATATTGTCTTTTAGGCTTTTAACTCTGATATTTTTGTTTCCTGCAGCTTTCTTCCTCTTCGTCACTCTGGCTGTCATCTCCGCTCTTCTGCTGGCGACCCTCGTCATCATCACTTTGAGGCGCCACCGGCTGTCTCGTCGTCCGTCTTCTGTCAGGTACTGATATGTCTGGAAAACTGCAAGTCACATGACCATGAGTCTTAGTGACTGACTTAAACTTGTATTTTTCTGTCTCACAGCGATAAGCAAGAGCTGCTACCAGACACAGATGAGCTGTCTTCTCTGGACTCAATGACTGTTCCTGAAAGTCCCAAACCAGAACCAAAGGCCTGAGGAGGCTCTGGGGACACCTGGGAACTGATCCTTCCTCCTTCCAAACATTCATCAGGTTACAAATGTGACCAGAGGTCAGATCGAAGGCGGCTTCAGTTCTGAGGTGAATCTCATGTTTCTGAGGTTAAATGTTTTTTTTCACAGCATCAGAATGTTGCTCAATCTGCTGCTGATCGTCTTCCTCTATCACCTATTTAAAGCAGCTTCAGGTCAAAGGTCAGAATCAGTCTATTAGTTATTGATCAGCTGAGCTTAGATGGATTTTACTGATGTTGAATTGTAGATTTTATGTTTTACAATGTTAAGCTTTTGTTCTTTGATTCAATCGGGAAGCAGTTTGATCACTCATCAATAATTCTGTTTGATCAAGTTGTGGGATTAATTATCCAATCAGATGTGTGTATTGATCAATCAACTTCGACTGTCAGGTGAAACATCACGTTCAATAAATTATGAATGTTTTTCCCATGATGCACCTGGTCCCTATAGGCTGAAGTCTGAATTAATCAGTTTTATTGTTTATTGATGGAGAATTCTTCAACTTGTTTTTATTTATCACTTCTAAAATAAACTTTTATTTCCTCTGAAAGTGACTCCGATGTTTTTATTGTGATCGATAATTTGATCGGGAACAGCTGAAGATTGCCGAGCTCCTCTTTTTTAAAACATGAAGAAAAACTGGATTTCCTCAGTTCTTTCAGGTATTTTATTGAAAACGTGTCAAACTTTGATAAACAATGTGCCAATATTGGCTACATATTATTTTACTGGTTTTACATGGTTACAGTAAGAATAACCATCTGTTACAATGTGTGGACAAAAACAAATTCTAACAGGCTAAATTTCTTTTTCATTACATAAACTGTCCTAATAAACAATTCAAACTTATTTTTTTCCTTAAACATATTTAAAAATGAACAAAATACTTAACTATTCATATAGAACTGTCTGTGGGAACTTTAACGTTTAAATATTTCTTACTAAATGTATTAAATGCCAACATTTTTAGGAAAAACTGCCTATAACAAAAAAGTCAGCTAACAGCGTGTGATATTTAAAGGTGTAATATGTAAGAATAGTCAAATTTGAGTACTATAGTCCATTTTTACGAACATCACTTTCTCACTGCCGTACCATGAGTTTCATGGGTGTTGCCAGCCATAAGTGCCAGAAGATTCTAGATGATGAGTGAAGATGAGTCATACACAATAAGTCAATAAACTTGGGTATTTTACAGTAGAGAGCACTTACTACACTTATTATGGTAGTATGCCTCGCATTAGTTTTCTGTTTTAGCTTGCTGTTATAGTTTTGAATGACTCAAAAGAAGTAAAACGCCAGGACTGACTCACTGTAATATCCAGTTGTTGGTAATTGAAAAAGGGGTCCAACAAATAACTTCTTCCTTCTGACTGAGACACTGTTTTGTGATTACTTCATTGTAAAATTCTTACATATTGAGATTCATACTGGTAAAAAACCACATGGTACATACAAATACATATTTCATAGATAAATGTAGCCTAATGTGATAAAAGCTTTTTGTAGTGACAGGGTGAGCATCCTGTCACTGTATCCCGATTGATCATGCGTCCTGGCTGTCGAGCCACAGATAACCTTTGGCTGACTGATTATTGCACGTGACTATCACTTGGGAGTCTTGGGATCGAAACCCGCCCGGTCCCTCGTTTCTCCACCTTGCCATAGTAGCAGCAGAAATGTTGGCTAATAGTGGAATTAGCTTCTTGTTACCATTCAGTGTTCCTCAACCTGTTTTCATGTTTGTGGCGTAGTCTGGTTGGACTTGGAGAACTCTGAAATATGTGGTGGGTCCGCCTTTTCTTTGTGCTCTAGCCTAGCTCTTACAGCCTTCAGTATCTTTGCTTTATCATACTGTCTCTCTCGTCACCAATGGAATCTTGGTTAAAAACTTTTCAATAAACTTCTCTGATTAAAAGTGCTATTTTTTTGTGATATTATTGAAATTTAATATCCTGTTCCAGCCCCCCCCCCCCTCTTCCATCCATCAAAAAAGGAAAAGAACCAAAGTGACGTAACTGTGTTTCCGCCCGGAAGCGTTGTTTGGAGCCAAAATGGCGCAACAGCCGCAGCTGGTTTCGGTTCAAGTGACAAATGGTACCGTTGAATATTTAGATCCGTGAGGTACCGGAGCGAGTTGACCGGACAACCACACAAGGTCTGCCACCCGCCGGAACGCGCACGAACGCTGTGAGTCACGTCATTGGTCGGTGTGGAACACGCTAAGCTTCACAGCTAACATGCTAACGCTAACGTGTTGAGTCACTGTGATTTACCGGGAATTTACCGGCTGCGGAAGTATGAAGGTTGGATCATAGCTCAGTTAGTCTGTTAGTATTTGAGGTGACTCGGTGGGATCTGGTTCCGGTTCTGTCCGCAGAACGTTGAGCCAACAGATTGTGGTCTACCGTGCAGCTCTGTGAGCTTCGAGCAGAACAGGTAAGCTTCACCTCACTGATCACGTGATCGTGTACAAATATTCAGATGTTCATTGTCTTTATTAGCGTTGAGTCACGTCACGTGACTTCCGTCTCTAGTCCTCGACACCGGAAGGCCAGATCCGGTGGTCCACAGGGTCCTGTTGTGGTACCTGTTACCTGTGTGTGTTTCAGGTTGTGATGGCTGAGCGGAGGGTGGAGTGCACGTGGAAGAGACACATCTCTGAGCAACTGAAGCTCAGAGATCGAATTCAGAGACACACATTTGAAGAGATCGTCCACCAGTGTGAGTCAGGACACACCCACAGAGACACCTGTGGGACGTGTGTGTGCGTGTGTGTATTCATTCTAACTTTGTGTTTCAGATAATCGTCTCCTGGAAAAATCCGACTTGCAGAACGTCCTTACAGAGAGATACCAGGTGGACAAATATGAAGTTCAGAGAGGACATGAGGCCAGGTGAGATGTCAGTTAGGGACGGGACACCACAAGGTCTCTTGCAACTCCTCAATACCATGCACCATGAGACCGTACATCCAGGTGTTCCCTTTAGGTTTACAGGTAACAGGCTTACCTGGAGCAGGTGCGTTAGCATCCTCTAACCCTGTCTCTGCCCTGTCCTCTCCCATGTCTCAGTCCCTCAGACCCATCTCGCGGTGAGATCCAGCAGCAGGAATTGGCTCAAATGAAGATTCGCCATCAGGAGGAGCTGACGGAGCTACACAAGAAACGAGGAGAGGTCAGTGTCTCTGCCTGTCCTACAGCTGTCCCTCTGTGTCTGGAGGTGGTCCATCAGGGTTCTGTGCTTGGTCTGAAACTCTTTATTTCAATTGGGTCAAATTATTAGACATCAAAGGATAAAATTCCATTTCCGTTGGTTCGACAGGTTCCAGATTCATTTACGCTTTTGTGTTTGTTCAGCTGGCTCAGAGTGTCATTGAACTCAACAACCAGATCCAACAGAAGGACAAAGAGATCCAGAGTAATGAAGCTAGGTAAGTGGACACACACACACCTAATCAGTGGCGAACCACCTGCAGCAGCTGATCTTTAGTGTCTTTTCAGGATGTTAGAATATCAGCAGCAGATCGAACGCTTGGAGGGAGATTGTCGTGAGCTGAAGACCAGCCTTCAGGTACGTCAGACTCACCTGGACACGTGGGTATGAACACCTGATGAAGGTCAGTGATGAGAAGTAAAAGGTCTGATTACCCACAACCCTCAGCTGCCTCTGGCTCCAAGCAGCGTGCTCTTTGATCCCATCCTGCTCCAGTGATGCAGCCATGGGCCCAGCAGCTGCTGACACTAAGGATGTGACATCACTGAGAGGCTGAAGCGAGATCCTACAGCTTCTTTGTTATTGTGATTGACATCCAACATACAATCAGCACAGAGCATCAGGCAGAGGAGGCGGGAACTGATCTCAAGTTTTCAAACTGAGACCTTCATCAGTCACAGTCCAGTCAGCTGACAGGGTCATGTGACCACAGATCTGACTTTTTGTTCTCCTGCAGGAACTGGAGCAGGCCAATCAAACGCTAAAAGATGAGTATGATGCACTGCAGATCACCTTCTCAGCTCTGGAGGAGAAACTGAGGAAGACCACAGAGGACAACCAGGAACTGGTGTCCCGCTGGATGGCTGAGAAGGCCCAGGAGGCCAACCGATTGAATGCAGAAAATGAGAAAGACAGCAGGTTAGGGTTGTGGTGGAGTGTTAGGTTTCTGCAGCATAGATCTGTGATGTCTCAGCTGTTGTTTGTGTTCCAGGCGGAGACAGGCCAAACTACAGAAGGAGCTCGCAGATGCTGCCAAAGAACCACTACCCATCGAACCGTCAGTGACTCGTCTTCTTGTTTCTGTCTCCAACAACCTGAATCTAGAACTGTGTCTGCATCTGACTCTGGTTGTCCTCCTCAGGGATGATGACATCGAGGTCCTAGCTGAGGATGGAGGGAAGGGAGCAGGAGAGACCTCCCCCAACCGGCCAATCGGCAGGACTCTCAGGTGAGACTAGACTGCAGGTGGAGTGGGAGGACAGCTGGGTAAGCACATGTAGGGTTAGGGCTAACCGCTGTACAAAAGTGTCAAACTCACCTTTAAAAACCTGTGGCTACTCTGCAAGTTCACTCAAAAACAGCACCAGTCTCACAACACCATAACGATAACTCAGCAGAGCCACCTGTCCTCCTCTTCCTCTGGTCCAATCTCATGGCTGTTTTACGTCTTTTCTTCTGTTCTTCAGCAGGAAAGCAGGCCAGCAGCCTCCTGGCGGTCTGCTAGACTCCATCTCCAACATGTTTGGGTACGTACCTGTTTAATCTTTACCTGGTTTTGGTAACAGCTGTGGCTTGGAAGGTCGGCTGTTTCTGTAACGGACCTTTTAAAATGGCGCCTACCCCGCAGCTCTACTCTTCACAGTCTGGGTGGTTTTCCATCCATCCATTATCCTCCGCTTATCCGGGGTTGGGTTGTGGGGGCAGCAGCCTAAGCAGAGAGGTCCAGACTTCCCTCTCCCCAGCCACTTGAGCCAGCTCCTCCAGGGGATCCCAAGGCGTTCCCTGGCCAGACGAGAAACATAGTCCCTCCAGCGTGTCCTGGGTCTTCCTTTGGGTCTCCTCCCAGTTTTCCATTCAAGTTGAAATAATTCTAGTTAGAGCTTTCCTCATAGCAGGGCCTACAATAACCTTGAGCAAGAGACAACCATGTGTTCACACACCCCCATCTGTATACTTATCATTTAGATCTGCAGATGCTGATCAGTTAAATCCTGACAGAACTGTGAGCAGCTCAGACATCCCTGAGCATCCCTGCTCGGTAGAACCTTTTGATATTTTGTGTGACCCTGTTCTTCTGTTCCTTCTCTTCCTCAGCAGACGTCGATCTGCTAACTCCTTTAGCACGTCACCAGAAACCACTGAGCCACCTTCTGGAGTGTGTGCAGAGGTCCGGGTTCCATCCACAGCGCTGCACGTGTTTGTGAGTATTTAGTTCTTCATCTCAATAAAAAGTCAATAATATTTCATTAAAAAGTGCCTTTAAAGATGAAAATCACCACGTCTACTGAACACGGAGCTAATGATCTGTAAAGGTGTGACACAGGAGCGCGTTGGCTACTGAGTCACCAGTGGAAAGTAAATCACAATAATAAATATGGGATGAGTTTTCAACTGGAAAACTGGGAGACCATCTCAATCGGTTGCTCACACTTGTGCAACCATGAATCCGTTTCCATAGTTTTCCAGTTTTTATGTTTTAACTGGTTGCTGCTGTGATGAAACTGTTTTCAGTTGCAGGTTTGGGCAGATTTCTGTTTAATGTTAATAAACCCTTCCTGTCTGAATTAGTGATTAGTTTAAACTCGTTCCTGTGTTTACTCAGGACGCCCATGATGGCGAGGTCAACGCTGTGAGGTTCAGTCCCGGCTCCCGTCTCCTAGCAACAGGGGGCATGGACCGCAGGGTGAAACTCTGGGAGGTGGTTGCAGGTGAGTGTCACCCACATACCAGCTGGTACAGGAACTAACACCTGATGAAGGTCAGTGATGAGAAGTAAAAGGTCTGATTACCCACAATCCTCTGCTGCCTCTGGCTCCCAGCAGCCTGCTTTCTGATCCCATCCTGCTCCAGTGATGCAGCCATGGGCCCAGCAGCTGCTGACACTATGGATGTGGAATCACTGAGAGGCTGAAGCGAGATCCTACAGCCTCTTTGTGGTGGTGATTGACATCCAACACAACCAATCAGGATGGAGCGTCGGGCAGAGGAGGAGGAGGGAGCTGATCTCAAGTTTTCAACCTGAGGCCTTCCTTACAAAAACAATTAGAGCGCAGGCTGTTCCACATTGACCCGTCCGTGGGGAGAAGGGTGAAGGTCTGGTGCAGAGCAAGCTGGGTGGTAGGCCAGGGTGGGAGTACGCAGGGAACGCTGACTCCCAGTGTCACCTCTCTGGTGGGTGTGAGGTTGAGAAATACCAACTAAATATAGTTGGGCTCACCTCTAGTCATAGCTCAGGCTCTGGAACCCATTTCCTGGAGGGGAGCTAGACCCTAGAGGTTTAGGGAAGGTGTTGGGATTTGCTGAGCGCCCTCTCTGGATACAAGCTGAGCTGTTAGCTCCATGAGCAGAGTTAAAGGTTAAAGGCCAAGTTCGCTGAGAGACCGTATTTATTTTACTTGTTATTTTCTAAATATGATCGGTCACTCTGTTTCACCTGCAGGCTGACCGTGAAAATAGCCTTCTACCACTATTTCCTGGATTAGATTCTGATAGAAAATAGACGATGAAACGCCTGAAAAGTCTGATGGATCTACGTCACACTGAATATTGGTATTCACACAGAGATCAATTCACAAGGCATTCATTTATACTTGATACCGCTGCAGATGTATTGAAAAACCGGAGTGAACTCGGCCTTTAAGTGGAAGAATTGGATGGATAGATGGTCAAAGTAAAATCTAAGCTAGAGTGATTTATGCAGCGCTGTAGCTTTCTGTGATAAAACAGATGCTGGCCCACTAAGGAAGCAGATTATTGTAACAAACAGTAAAAATGAGTCAGCAGAGGTGTGAACCGTGACGCTGTTTCTCATAACAAATCTGTGTTTGTGTGTGAGTTCAGGCCGCTGTGAGCCTAAAGGAGCGCTGACCGGCAGCAACGCAGGAATCACCAGCATCGAGTTTGACAGCGCTGTAAGTCTCCATTCCTGTTGGTCTGCTGTGTTGATGTTACAGCTATTGGCATGATCATAGTCACATGGTCGCAGGCCTATCAGTGGAGCACAGATACATCAATAGCAACTTCATAGAACCAAGAGGAATGACCTGAAAACAAGTGGGAAAAAATCTATTCAATTCCTGTAAATCGCTGTTGAGATCTGTCAGATAATTTAGGTAACACTGCAATTTATTAAACAGAGGTCCAAGTATGGAGCCCTGTGGTACACCTGTCAGGATCTGGAGAGAGGAAAGAGCCACTGAGCTGAACGTATTCACTTCTAGTTGATAGTTGATGAACTAGTTAATGACACAATCTGATCTGACCAAGTTTATCCACTAAGATCCACAGATCAGACGCCTTTGAAATGTTAATTAATGCAGCACAAGGCTTTTTACTGTCTGGTGACCCAGTTAATAATAATAATAATGATGATGATAATAATGCACATTTGCATAGTGCTTTTCTTAGTGTGGAACTCCAGTGAGGGTTCATTTAGCCGTGTAGTGTTAAACTAGTTGATGTTTGTTTATAACAAGCATTCTCTTTTATTCACTAAAGAGGAATTTCAAACGTTGTCTGTTTGCTTTTTTGTTCTTGGTGTAGTAACTTCTGTCTGTGCAGCTTACAAATATAACTAACTCTGACCCATAACGAACACCAGAACCAGAACCTTTTAGTGGAGTTTTCATGTCAGGTTAAAGGAATAGTCCCTGATGTGTAGAACTGCTGTTCCACCTTTTACCTGTGTGCTACCTGTGTTTGTCTCAGGGTTCGTTCCTGCTGGCCGCCTCCAATGACTTTGCCAGTCGGATCTGGACTGTGGACGACTACAGACTGAGGGTGAGTCAGATTAGTTAATCTAAGCAGCTCAGTTGAGTTCAGATAAGCTCAATCTGTTTTTATTTCTGAGGTTTAAATACTGATAAATGAGACCTCATCCTCTCCAGGGAACAAGCTCACAAAACCTGGAGATGGAATTAAGTCCAGATTTTTTCTAAAGCAGGATAACAGCCAGGCAAAATAATCCCAGACCAGGATTACAGACAAATCTAGTCGATCTAAACCAGGTTTCCAGAAAGGAAATGTGTCTGTTGTTCCAGTGAGTTCCTAATCCGTGGAGTCCGGTGCCTCTCTAACCTCACCTGTCTTGTGCCTCCAGCACACCTTGACGGGTCACAGTGGGAAGGTGCTGTCGGCTCGCTTCCTATTGGACAATGCTCGCATCGTCTCTGGGAGCTACGACCGAACGCTCAAACTCTGGGACCTGCGCAGCAAAGTCTGTACGTGATTGGCTGCTACCTGCAGATGTGACAGGAGTTCTGGTGCTTTGACTGACCGCTTCTCCTCACCTGTGCAGGTATGAAGACTGTGTTCGCCGGCTCCAGCTGCAACGACATAGTGTGCACGGAGCAGTGCGTCATGAGTGGACACTTTGATAAGAAGGTCCGGTTCTGGGACATCAGGTGGGTTCTGATCCGAGACCAGCAGCGTGCGCCGGTGAAACAGGAAGTTTATAGGAACTGTGTGTGTGTGTGTGTGTGTGTGTGTGTGTTGGGGCACCCTCAGGGCGGAGAGCATTGTGCGGGACATTGAGCTGATGGGTCGGGTGACATCTTTGGATCTGAACCACGACCGCAGCGAGCTGCTCACCTGCTCCAGGGACGACCTGCTGAAGATCATCGACCTGCGCACCAACTCTGTCCGACAGACATTCAGGTGAGCTCACCTGGTAGACGGGAGGCTGTAAACACCTGAAACAAGCTTCCTGTTGGGTTTAGACCTAAATCTTCTGCTGTGTGTGTGTTCAGTGCTCAGGGCTTCAAGTGTGGAGCGGACTGGACCCGAGTGACCTTCAGGTGAGTTCTCCTCAGTAAAAGAAACAAGCGAGGTTGTGTTCGTCTGACTGCCCGTTTGTTCTCGTCAGTCCTGACGGCAGCTACGTGGCTGGAGGATCAGCTGATGGAGCTCTGTTCGTCTGGAACGTCCTAACAGGAAAGGTGGACCGGACTCTGGACCGGAACCACAAGTAAGCCCCGAACCGGAGTCGATTTAGCATATAGGATCAGAGTGACATGTGCCTGACCTTTGACCTGGTGTCTGCAGCTCTGCCATCAACTCGGTGTCGTGGTCGCCGTCGGGGGTGTACGTCGCCAGTGTTGAGAAGGGCAGCAAGGCCATCCTGTGGTCAGACCTGTGATTGGCTGGGGCTCGGACGGGGGGGTCTGCTGGCGCTTTTATTGTTTTAACTGTGATGGAAGAAGAGCGAGCTGGCGCCGCGCTTCACCTGGTGGTTAAGGACACTTTCTGGCACCACACCGCGATCTGAACACTAAACTGTGTCTACGTTCATGGATGAAGGACGATGAAGACGAGGAACCTTCGGAAGCTGAGCCTCATTGCTTTATTGGACCTGAAACAGGAAGTTCTTCACAATAAAAGCCCCTGAAAGTCGCTCAAGTGTTAGTGATGGAGACTCGAAGTGAATGTTTGTGGCACTTTTAATCTGAATGTGTGTAACAAACACACACACACCCACACACACACACACAATGTGTGTGTGCTTCTAACTCTGCTGAAGTGCCTCTGAGTCATCTGCTGGTGACTCACCAGCAATGGTGGAACTTCAGGTCTGACCAATCACAGACCAGCTAAAGAGGAGGGGTGTGTGGACTTTTTGCACAAATGAAGCTGTTCTGTGATTGGCTCCCAGGCCGTGTCGGCCCATAAAAGGGCTCAGGTGGTTCTGATGGATCCTGAGTCTGAGCTGGACCAGGATCAGCAGAGAACCAATCAGCTGAGCAGAAAATTTAATCAAAATAAAATCAGCCAATTAAAAAGTCCAACATTCAGAGTTTGAAGATACTAATGGTGTGTGTGTGTGTGTGTGTGTGTGTGTATGCATACATACACGCGTATGTAAACGCTTATGCAGCTGTATATATGTAAATGTGTGTGAGAATGTTAATGCGTGTGTGTGTGTGTGTGAATGTTAATATGCGTGTGTGTGTGTGTGTGAATGTTAATACGTGTGTGTGTGTGAGTGAATGTGAATGTTAATGCATGTGTGTGTGTGTGTGTGAGTGAATGTGAATGTTAATGCATGTGTGTGTGTGTGAATGTTAATGCGTGTGTGTGAATGTTAATGCGCGCGTGTGTGTGTGAATGTTAATGCGTGTGTGTGAATGTTAATGCGCGCGTGTGTGTATGTGTGAATGTTAATGCATGTGTGGGTGTGTTAATGTTAATGCGTGTGTGTGTGTGTGTGTGTGTGAATGTTAATGTGTGTGTGTGAATGTTAATGCATGTGTGGGTGTGTGTGTGGGTGTGTTAATGTTAATGCGTGTGTGTGTGTGTGTGTGTGTGAATGTTAATGTGTGTGTGTGAATGTTAATGCATGTGTGGGTGTGTGTGTGTGTGTGTGTGTTAATGTTAATGCGTGTGTGTGTGTGTGTGTGAATGTTAATGTGTGTGTGTGAATGTTAATGCGCGCGTGTGTGTGTGTGTGTGAATGTTAATACGTGTGTGTGTGTGAGTGAATGTGAATGTTAATGCATGTGTGTGTGTGTGTGTGAGTGAATGTGAATGTTAATGCATGTGTGGGTGTGTTAATGTTAATGCGTGTGTGTGTGTGTGTGTGTGAATGTTAATGTGTGTGTGTGAATGTTAATGCATGTGTGGGTGTGTGTGTGTGTGTGTGTATGTTTGTGGGTGTGTGTGTGTGTGTGTGTTCACGTGTGTGTGTGTGTGTGTGTGTGTTAATGTTAATGCGTGTGTGTGTGTGTGTGTGAATGTTAATGTGTGTGTGTGAATGTTAATACATGTGTGTGTGTGTGAATGTTAATACATGTGTGTGTGTGTGAGTGAATGTGAATGTAAATGCGTGTGTGTGAATGTTAATGTGTGTGTGTGAATGTTAATATGTGTGTGTGTGTGAGTGAATGTGAATGTAAATGCGTGTGTGTGAATGTTAATGTGTGTGTGTGAATGTTAATACATGTGTGGGTGTAGCTGCTGTCAGCAGCACTCAGAATGCTGACTGAGCTGATCGGCTCAGACATCCTGATCACGTGTACAGGTCCTGTTGATCCAGAGCTTCTCCTTCTGTATTAAATAAACTGACCCAAACAAGATGGAGTCTCCAGTCTTCTGATGGTGGAGGTTCTGTCCAGTTTTCACACATTAATGTTCCTAAACCTCAGAATCAGATCTCGTGTTCCCATCTGATCATCTGTGACCAGCAGGTCCTCCAGACAGGGTGCTGTTCTTCATCAGGACTTCCATGTCCTCTACTGGTTGATGGAAGGAGGACCGTCTTCATGTTGGAGACATCCAGAAGTGTCCAGCTTTGATTTTTTTTTTTCTTTCAGCAAAAGTTCTTTTCTGTTTCTTCGGTCTGATTATTCTTCTGGAGGTCATCACCAGATCTCTGTTTAGGTCAGCAGACCCATCGACAACAGCTGGGAAGAAATTCAGGTTTTCAGGTGTTTAGGGTCCAGTTTTCAGGTCAGACCAGTTTCTAGGAGGCACACCACCACTGATCAGTTTTTATTGTCATGTCGATAAACAGAATGAGATTAGAGTGGGGTCACCTGTGTGTGTGTGTGTGTCAGGATTAGTGTGTAATGATCAACCTGCTGAGTTTGCAGGGATTATAAATGCAGCTGATCAGTGATCAGCTCCTTCACACCCGCTCTACTCTCTTCCATCACTTTTACTCCTTCAGGTCAGTCTGCTTCCTGTTTCTTACTTTTGTTCAGGTGTTTTCACACCATGTGACCTCTGGGTTTACCTGTGAACTGACTTGCAGCGACCCCGGTTTCTGATCTGATCCCAGTTCAGTCTTCTGGTGTGTTTTAGTGATGCTGCCAATCAGACGAGAGGTCAAAACCTCATATAGATTTATATCAGGGCTTCGCTCCCTTATTGTCCTGGTGATGACATCTAAAACTCCACTAGACGTTTCCACTTCTGGTTCTGACTTTTAGCTTTAGTCAGAGTTCTAACAAAAAGTCTAATTTCAGGTGTAATTTGAAGCTTTTTCTGCTCAACGTTCAGAGATCAGAGAAAGATACAGAAGAAAACAAATCAAGTCTTAATTCAGTAAAACCCGGTCCCCGGAGACCACTTGGTTGAATTATTTTTCTTATTTCTGATGGTGAAAATCGTGTAAATTCTGATTAAATAGAATGATTTTTACTTTACTGCATCAGAACCATCAGGCTAGAGATTATTTAATAAAATATTTAATCACTGAAAATAAAGCTGAGCCTGATTGAACCTTGTGCTGTGGTTAAATTAAACAAATGATTAGAGTCTTAATGCTGCCAGCTGATTGGTTCTGAAGATGAAGGCGGAGCTTCAGTCTGACAGAGCTGTGCTCTGATAAAAATGATGGTTCAGTCTGATGGTTAAAAACAATCCGTTACCATGGCGATCTAGTGATCTGAAGGTAATATCAGCAAACAGTGAAAAACTAAGAAGAAACAAAAAGATATTGAACAAAATAAAAATTATAACCCAAACAAAAATGCACATGAAATACACAAACCATGTGTGTTCCTCTCCACCAGATATTCATGACGTCCACCTTTTCTCCTTATCAAATGTGAACCTGTGTTTTCTGATTTCACTCTTTAACTTGGGGGGCCACCAGGGGTTTGGGCCCCATCACCAAAGGCCACAGGAACCCTGTGTGAAGTTAATATAATAAACTGGTCCTTACAACACTCACATCCACCAGCAGGTGGCACCAACTCCACACAGACATGGAATAAAATATCCAGTTTTGACATTAGAATCTTAAATCAGAACGAATAAACACATCCTACCAGAGTGCAGTCTCTGTTGCCATGGTGATCCGGTCATTTTCCATCAGAGCCTCATTCATAACCTTAAAAGTTCCAACTCTGGCCTCTAGTCCAGCCCTGTGGTCCTGATTTTACAGCTTAACAGGGTTAATAGCAGCAGGTGATGCTGCTGCACCTTATCAACACCAAAGGTGCTGTTACAGCTCCCAGGAGTTTCCTCTTCTATCCAAGGAATTTCTTGTAAATCTTTAATGATCAATGACAAACATTTGTGTTTCAGGTCAACACTTGTTTTTCAGAATGAGTCCTAAACGGGTCGTCTTTAAGAAAGTGTCCAGAGACAAGTCGGTGAGTTGTCTAGTCACATCCATCCATCCATCCATCCATCCATCCATCCATCCATCCCTCCCTCCCCTTGACCCATTGAATAAACCCATGAAGGCTCTGGTTTTTCTCGTAGGTGGCCGTCTACATGGCCAAAAGGGACTTTGTTGACCACTGTGACTTTGTGGACCCAGTTGGTGAGTCCTGACACTCTCATTGTGTTTCTGTTCAGAATTAATCCACCGGACTTCAACCATTCATCGCACAGGTGTAACACGAAGTTTTCATTGCACTCGCTTAAAGACAGCTCTGTAAAAGGAAGTCGTAAAAAGATATAAAATAACAAGAACTAAATAATTAATATCTCTCTCTCTCTCTCTCTCTCTCTCTCTCTCTCTCTCTCTCTCTCTCTCTCTCTCTCTCTCTCTCTCTCTCTCTCTCTCTCTCACACAGTCAGTGATTAAGTTGCCAGCATGTTCTGCAAATACAAAAAAAAAGTAAAAGTAAATTATATGAATATAATATTATGTACTCAAAAAGACATGACTTAATAAGTAATACTAGGTACCATGATAAGATAAATATAAAAGTAATCATAAGTGTAAACAGAGGGAAACAAAGTAAATGTAAACATCACCAAAAGGTGTTATGCACTAAATGTCACACAGAATCAATGTTTGTGTGACATCCTAGCAGATCTGGGTTCTGTTTTATATTTTCGACCCATTTTGGGACCTTTTCCAACATTATTCCTACTGGGATGCACCAACGTGACCGTATAAGAATTTTGCATGATAACTAATATAATATAATTATAATATAATATAAGTTATTTTAATATAATATAATATAATATAATATAATATAATATAATATAATATAATATAATATAATAAATATAATATATTTTAATATAATATAGTGTGGTGTTTTTATGGTAGAAAACAAGGCCGTTTTTAACTTTCTTAATTTATTCACAGGGCTGCTAACTCTCTCATTTGATTGTTTTCACAAGTCTCACGCCACACCTCCAATTTCTCATGCTGAAAAAAGTGAATCTATCTGAGCTACATCCATCGCGCTACTCTTGGCTTGCCATACTGTACACACTCCCCTAGCGCGTTCAGTTTTGAATCGACCTGTGAGCAAGAAGGGGGAATTAACGCCCTCCAGTGGCGAAAAGCTAGAATTAAACTCTCGTTCTGTTAAACCGAATATTTTACCCTCATTGTCATAATGATGCAGGAGTAAAAAACCTAATGTTCTTGTTTGTCCTCTTGTGAATAATACCATTAAGGAGGAGAAAGAGGAGGAGAATAGGGAACTGCACGCATAAAGTTACAATAGTTAGTAGAAACACTTCCTGTACATTATTTAGAAAATAAAGTGCTACATCGTTTTGGCATTAGCAACAGGTTCTCGCTCTCAAAGCCCTTTTCTCCTTTAGTTTAGCTAACAACACAATTCAGGTGATGTGTAACAGTGTTAAAACACAATGGTTGTGTGCAGTGGCGGACCAGCCTTCGGGAACACCTGGACACGAAAGTTTCCTGTTTTATTTATTTAGGTCAACTGGATGGAAACACGATCACTCAATAGAGGCTGTCTGGCTTTTGAGATTAAGGATTTTCCGCCCTCTAGCGGACGAAAGCTGTTACTACAGGCAGCGTTCATAAAGCTAAACAATACATTACTCATTAGCACTTCCTGTGGGTTCCTTCAAATTAAAACATTCTATTAAAAATTCTACGAGTTTATTAGTGTTACCAGCATATGTAGTAACAGGAAAGCAAGAACGTCTTCACTTAGACAAACTACTTAACTACTAAAACTATATAAAAAAGTCTTTTAGTTTAGTTATATGTGTTCAATGAGATTAAATCAATGAGCTAAAGCAGGAACTATTAGCAGTTAGCTACAGCAATACAAACATGTCAGATACGCCCTCTAGTGGCCAACCGGCGAAACTAATGCCATATGGTACATTTAGAGGGATTTTGCTCTTAATACGGCAAATTAAATAAAGCTTTAAAAAGTTTAATCTTTCTTGTTGTGCTCTTGTGAATAATAATATTAAGGGGGAGAAAGAGGATGAGAATGAGAATAGGAAACTGCACTCATGAAGTTACAATAGTAGAAACACTTCCTGTATTGAAAATAAAATGCTACATCATTTTAGCATTAGCAACAGGTTCTCGCTCTCAAAGCCCTTTTCTCCTTTAGTTTAGCTAACAACACAATTCAGGTGATGTGTAACAGTGTTAAAACACAGTGGTTGTGTGCAGTGGCGGACCGTTCCTCTGGAACACCTGGACACGAAAGTTTCCTGTTTTATTTATTTAGGTCAACTGGATGGAAACAGAGGCTGTCTGGCTTTTGAGATTAAGGATTTTTCCGCCCTCTAGCGGACGAAAGCTGTTACTATAGGTAGCGTTCATAAAGCTAAACAATACATTACTCATTAGTACTTTGTATATTCCTTCAAATTAAAACACATCATCAACAAGACGAGTTTTAGATTAGCATATGTAGTAACAGCAAGAACGTATTGAAAATAAAATGCTACATCGTTTTGGCATTAGCAACAGGGCCTCGCTGTAACAGCCATTTTCTCCTTTCGTTTAGCTAACAACACAATTCAGATTATGTTGTTAAACACATATTTAGATCAACTGGATGGAAACACAGAGGCTGTCTGGCTTTTGAGATTAAGGATTTTTCCGCCCTCTAGCGGATGAACGCTGTTACTACAGGCAGCGTTCATAAAGCTAAACAAGACATTACTCATTAGTACTTCCTGTAGATTCCTTCAAATTAAAACATACTATTAAAAATACTACGAGTTTTAGATTAGTGTTACCAGCATATGTAGTAACAGGAAAGCAAGAACATCTTCACTTAGACAAACTACTTAACTACTAAACCTATAAAACCAAATCTATGTTAGATTAGTGATATGTTTTTAAATAGATTAAATCAATGAGCTAAAACAGGAACTATTAGCAGTTAGCTACAGCAATACAAACACGTCAGATACGCCCTCTAGTGGCCAACGGGCGAAACTAATGCCATATGGTACATTTAGAGGGATTTTGCTCTTAATACGGTAAATTAAATTAAGCTTTAAAATGTTTCATCTTTCTTGTTGTGCTCTTGTGAATAATAATATTAAGAAGAATGAGAATAGGAAACTGCATTCATGAAGTTACGATAGTTAGTAGAAACACTTCCTGTATTGAAAATAAAATGCTACATCGTTTTGGCATTAGCAACAGGGCCTCGCTCCTAACATCCCTTTTCTCCTTTAGTTTAGCTAACAACACAATTCAGATTATATGTAACGGTGTGAAAACACAGTGGTTGTGTGCAGTGGCGGACCGTTCCTCTGGAACACCTGGACACGAAAGTTTCCTGTTTTATTTATTTAGGTCAACTGGATGGAAACACGATAACTCAACAGAGGATGTCTGGCGTTTGAGATTAAGGATTTTTCCGCCCTCTAGTGGACGAAAGCTGTAACTACAGGCAACGTTCATAAAGCTAAACAAGACATTACTCATTAGCACTTCCTGTGGGTTCCTTCAAATTAAAACACACTATTAAAAAATACTACGAGTTTTAGATTAATGTTACCAGCATATGTAGTAACAGGAAAGCAAGAACGTCTTCACTTAGAGAAACGACTTAACTGCTAAAAATAAAAAAATGTATGTTAATTATCTGTGTTCAACAAGATTAAATAAACGAGCTAAAGCAGGAACTATTAGCAGCTAGCTACAGCAATACAAACATGTCAGATACGCCTTCTGGTGGCCAACCGGCGAAACTAATGCCATGGTACACTTAAAAGGATTTTACTCGTAATAAATTAAATAAAGCTAGAAAACACGTTAGTTTTAAAGGGAAGAAGGTCGCCCTCCAGTGTCTGAAAGCTGGTACTACACTTTGGTTCTTTAGAGCCATTTAGAAGAGAATATTTATTAAAGGTTTCATTTTTTAAAATCTTTCTTGTTGTCCTCTTGGGAATATTAATATTAAGGGGGAGGAGGAGGAAAAGAAGAAGAGGAAACTGGATTTCTAAAATTGCAAGAGTTACTGAACAGAAACCCTTTCTCAAAGTTCTTTCAAAATAAAACGCACCACACTTAATAGGTCATAAAAAATAAATATATTTAGTTACAAAATTTTACCAGCATACATTTACTGCATCTGAACACATAGACGTTGATATACATTGATTAAAAAAGGTCTATATTTTGTTTTTAAACAAGAAAAACATGAATTTTATTTGGATTTCACAATGAATGCATAAACTACTTAAATAAAATAAAAACCAAGTACAAATAAAAAACAATTTGGTAAAAACCTGAGTAAATGTTTGATCACAACAGCTGATTTAATTTGATAAACTTGTTTAATCACATAAATGAAAAATTTAAATAGCTTGCAATATATTATAATTAAATGGTTTAAAGGGCCTAATTGAAGATAAGTAAAAATTAATAACCACATAAAAAACAAATGAAGGTAGGAGAAACATTTCTAAATCACTCTTATTCACAATAAAGCTAACCCTGAATGTAATATTAGTAAAATATATTTTTATAAGAAAAAAGCTCCTAAGAGGAGTTATCTCCTCCCAGACGGCACAGGGACAAGCCAGGATGAGGACGTATATCAGTGCTGATGGTCCTCGCCCTCCGCTGCAGCCAGTCAGCATAAACCACGTACAGCATCAGTTTTTCAGTTCTTGTTGACTTTGAAGACAGAAAGACAGTTTTCACTTTTGTTAAACAATGTAACTTTCTTTTGTTCCTAACCCAGACCTTATTAGTCCTGAAATAGTGAGTTTTTGCAAATCCAGTGGGTTTTGAAAGAGTCCCTTTTTGCAGCAGCATAGTTTTATGTGGACTTCCTGTGTCCTCTCTAACAGACGGGGTGATTGTGATCGACCCAG
Organism: Aphyosemion australe; assembly: GCA_006937985.1. Classification (NCBI taxonomy): domain Eukaryota; kingdom Metazoa; phylum Chordata; class Actinopteri; order Cyprinodontiformes; family Nothobranchiidae; genus Aphyosemion; species Aphyosemion australe. Next base: position 234,498 of record SSNS01000117.1, read on the forward strand.
TTCAGCTCAAAGGGAAGAAAGGTGAGTTTACCTCTGGTTCAAGGTGTCAGCGCTGGTCTCCGAGGAGCTAATCAGATGTTGTTATTGTGGTTTTTCATTTTCTTGCTCGGCTATGGTCATTTGGTCAGATCCAATCCTGACTTTTTTCCTGGATTCAGGGTTAGGCTTAGGGTCAGTGTTCCTAAACCTGAACTTAATTCTCATGCATGTCTTCATCTGTCTCAGTGTACGTGATGCTGTCATGTACATTTCGCTATGGCCGCCAAGACATGGATGTGATGGGCGTGGCCTTTAGGAGGGACCTGTTTGTGGTGACGCGGCAGGTGTACCCTGAAATGCAGGACAAGGAAAAACTGACTCACACCAAGATCCAACGGAAGCTGCTACAAAAGCTGGGAGACAATGCCTTTCCCTTCTTCTTTGAGGTGAGGAACGTTCATCCAGACTGAGGTCATCCAGGTCAGGGTGCTGATCAGAGAACTCTTTAATTTGATGACCGGATGGTAAGAAGGTCTTATTTTGAGTTTTGATTGTGAAGCTAAATGTTAACAATGGTTCATTACGTCTGTACTTCAACAACAAAATCACTTATTTATGTAACTCTTTCAGTTTCCTGACAACCTGCCATGCTCTGTGAGTCTGCAGCCGGGTCCATCTGATGAGGGGAAGGTAACAGAACCCGTCAATCATCTGATCAATCCACCTCAGTCTGAAATCTCCACACCTACCTCAGCCACGTTTCAAACCCAAAATGCCAAATGCCCACTCACACCTGGAGTCATGTGACCCTGGCAGCTTACCTGTGAGTTCAGGGACGTTCAGCTTGTGAGGCATGGATAAGAGCTCTCGAGTGGTTGGGTTTCAACTGTAATGTGGATGAGATTTTTCAGACCCCAGCCAACATGCATAGGTGGGCCTCGTGGATATATATGGGCAAACCATGTGGGTGCCAACAGGGTTTGTCCACGGTTTCCATGGTGGCCCCACAGGGATTTGCCCACATAGATTTTAACAAGCTTATGTATGAGGCAAACCATCTGGGTCCTTCTGAAACCAGTGTAGGGTTAAAATCTATGTGGGCAAATCCCTGTGGGGCCACCATGGAAACTGAGGACAAACCCTGTTGGCACCCATATGGGGCCCACCTATGCATGCAGGCTGGGACGTGGCATCATCAGCAGACACACCTGTTTATGATTCTGTTAACACACCTGCTGCTAACAGCCTTTCGTGTTTGTGTGCTGGACAGAAATGTGCGGTTGAATTTGAGATAAAAGCTTTCTGTGGAGAGAATCAAGATGAGAAGATCGACAAACAGTGAGTGTAGCTTCGCCTTAAAAACCTTAGTCAGTGATGTAGCATGACCTTCATGTCTTCCGTCCCCTCTGCAGGAGTTCGGTTCGTCTCGCCATCAGAAAGATCCAGTTCAGCCCGGAGAGCACCGAGGTAGCTCCAGTTTCAGAGATGACCTTTGAGTTCCTGATGTCTGAGGAACCGCTGCATGTCAAGCTCGACCTGCCCAAAGAGGTTAGAGTGGACCCTGTTGTATCGTGGCTTATGGATGATTAATGAACTTATCATCAGACAGAGTCAAGCCAGAACGAGTTTTTACTCTCCTCCAGGCGAACAGATCTGGTTTGTCTTTGCCACTAAAGCCAGGTTGTTGAAAACCAACGTTTAGGCTGATTTCCATCATTAATAAACTTTCGTTTTGGGTTCTGCTGAGGTTCTAACTTAGGTCTCACACACAGGACTTAGCCAAATCTGATTGGTCGAAAGATGCGACCAATCAGAGCGCTGGAAAGTTTCATTCTTTAAATGTTTTTATTTCTCTGGGGAAAGTTTCTCTGTCCATGATGTTGTTTTAGGTTTCATAAAAATATATATTTTTAATTAACTTTAACCACATTTATAGATTACTGTGAATTACAGTGAAATGTATGTTTAAGATTTAAACAATAAAAGGCTCCTAATTAGAAAGGTATCATTTAACTCTCAGTAAATTGTCTCTATAGGGTTAGGGTTCCTCTGTGGGAGGAAGAAAACCATTCAATCAAAGACGAGCATATTTTTAGATTTTTTTGTTTCACTGCTCAGACATGATGTCTGCCTCCGTGTTTTACCCGACACGTCTGTTCCCCCCTCCCTTCCGTGTGTCTGCAGACGTTCTACCACGGAGAACCCGTCAAAGCTAACGTTGAAATCAGAAACTCGTCCAGCAGGAACATCAAAAATATCAGCCTGTCAGGTGACATCTTGTCTTCACAGCTGGTTCTTCTGTTCTTCCTCAACACTTTACACCTGGCCTAGCCTCGAACCTAAATGTACTTTAAAGGTACAATAAGCGTGTTTACGCTCATGCTGCGTTGTGTTTGTGTTTAGTTGAACAGGTGACCAATGTTGTTCTTTACTCCAACGATAAATATGTGAAGTCTGTGGCCAAAGAAGAGACAGAGTGAGTGTACTTTTTCTGGCTTGGTGGTAGTTCTGTTGCTCTTGTACTCAACAGCTGGACTTACCTGTGGGACATACCTTATGGACTTAGAACTTCCAGGTGGACCCACCTAATGGGTTTACCTGTTTGATATCCCTGATGGACGTACGTGTTGGACATATTTATGACTTTCCTGTTAGACTTATGTTTTGGACCTCTCTGTTCCACTTACCTGATGGACTTACCTGTTTGAGACACCTATCAGATTGACCCAACTGTTGGACCTAGCTTATAGACTTCCAGTTGGACTCATCTAATGGGTTTACCTTTAGGACACACCTGTTAGACAAACCCTTCTGATTCTCTGTTCCACTTACCTGATGATGTGCTTACATGTTAGACTCATCTGCTGGACGTAGCTGACAGACTTACCAACATACCTGTTGGTCAAACGTGCTACACTAACAGCTCATTTAGAAAGTATTCACCACCCATCACTTTTTCTATGTTTTGTTATCTTACAGCTTTTTTTCTAAATGGATTAAATTCCCCTTTAAATTCTACACACAACATCCCATAATGACAATGTGAAAAAAAGTTTTCGGAGATATTTTTTCAAATTTGTTAAAATTGATGCACTGAATTCTTTCCAAATGCAGCGAACGTGCTGCACATACCCGATGATCTTATATAAAGGACTCACCTGAGGAACTTAGGTACCTGAGCTATCTGCAGACCTCTCTTGTTCACATGGGTGTGTGTCCCACAGCGACTCTGTCCCCTCTGGTACCACCCTGAAGAAGGAGTACACCCTGTACCCCCTCTTGGCCTACAACAAGGAGCGCCGAGGAATCGCTCTGGATGGACGACTTAAACATGAAGACACCAACTTGGCTTCTTCCAGCATGTAGAGACACCCTCACACAAACCTGCACACACTCACCTGTCCATGTCCAGACCTCTTAGGGACGACAGTGTTCATATCTGTCTAGAGGACACAACAGAAACGATGTTACCCAAGGTTTTAAGACATGGTTGCTGCCGTCCAGATGCAAATATCTGTTGATGAGGAACCGTTCGTGTTAGTTAATCTGTACTTAATCAATCTTTATGCAAACAAGACCTTTTTCAGTCTTTGTTCAATCAACTTGTAAAACAAAGGTTTACACAGTAAAGCAGGTTAAGAATGCAGCCATGTCTGTAGTCCAGTCCAGGTTTTACGTTGGGTTTGGGTTAGACCGGACCTCCTAACCCGACCTGCCTAACCATCAATAAACTGGTCAGCTTCATTCATAAACTAACACCATTACTGATTAACTGGTCACTGAATAATCAATCAGACCTATTAATAAACGGGTAATACTATTGACTAAGTAATATTATGAACTGTTTTATTAACTGATCAGATCTCGCTGCATTTCAGACAGAACAGCACTGCTGATTTACCACGTTGAGCTTTGATGTGTGTGTGTGTGTGTGTGCTCAGTGTGAAGCAGGAGGTGCTAAGGGAGGTCCAAGGGATGCTCGTCTCCTACAAGGTGGTGCTGAAGATGACTGCGTCTGGGTTAGTATGAGCCGCTCTGCATGCTGGGAAGGTTTTCATCACTGGTGTTCTCCTTTTCCTCTAGACCTCCAGATTTATTATTGATGACACTCTCAGCCAAACAGCCCCTTCCACACTTACTGTGGTTCCTTAAGTACCACAAACTCACTGTTGGTCCTTCAGTTCCACTATCCCTAAAAAACCCTAAAGCCTGGAGACCCAAGAACTCTTGTTGTTACACCGAACTGTTTCTGAAGCGAGTCGTTCGTTTCTGCGTCTCCACCTCCTGCTCGATATGTGGTTAGTTCTCGTTTTCTTAATGAGAGCGCTGCTGGCACATGTTCTGTTGCTTTCAATCCACCTTTATCTCCTGACGAGGAGTCTGATTGTTAAATTCCTCACGTTAATGATCACCACCTCTCCGTTCTGGAGAACATCTGACCTGTCAGAACCAAATCGGTTCCTGTAGTAAACCCTACACTCATTGAACTGATGACAGCATTCACAGCCTGAAGCGTTACGGTGGAAATGTTGAGCGCTTGTGGAAGAAAACTTGTCTCCATGTCTGTTAAAAAAGCTCCTGACCTCCTTTAACTCTGCAGTATGAGGTACGAGGGCTGCGTATTTCTCTAACTCGTAGTGGGAACAGGATGCGTCTGAGCTCAAAAGCTGTGAATCCTTTTGTAAATGTGATTTCTCGTTAGTTTCTTTTACTATTGATACATTTACAAAACAAAACAAAAAACACTGTATATAAAGTAAAGAGTATCAGACCAAGCACCAAACCCTGAGGAACTCCATGACTAACTGGTACAAGATTCATTATTGACATTAGTAACACGAACAAACTGGAATCCATCAGATTGAATGAAGTCAGTTTAGAGCTGCTCCTGTATCACGTTGAAGCCTTTATGAATATCATGCACTAATTATTTGTCTCTTACTCTTCTGCTGCCTCTCATCACCAGCACGGTGGGGTCCAGGTATGTGTGTGTGTGTGCGCGCGTGTGTGTGTGTGTTGATGTGCATGCTTACAGCTGTGTGTTTTTCAGTGAGGTGTCTTTGGAGGTTCCATTCAAACTGATGCATCCTAAACCTGAACCAGGTATGACTCTGCAGCAGCAGCTCCACCCTGTCAGGGTAGGAGGCAGGGCTTTAAATGATGGACCCTTCGTGTTTAACCACGTTTTCTCTCATTATCTGCTGCTGAACTTCAGCTAAAGAGAGGTAAGACTTCAGCTTGATCACATGCTTCTCATGTAGGACCAACAAAATCCTTCAAATCTACATTCTCCAGGCCAGGAAAGATAACAAACCCAATCTCTAATCTGTATAAAACTAGATTTCAGCACAGGTTACTTTATCAAAAAACAAAAAAAGTAAAACCATGACAAAAGTCTCACACACATCTTTACCTGATGAGAGAAACGGTGCCGGAGGACCGAGACGACCAGGCAGACAGTCACTCTCTCTGGATTAGTTTCTCAGGGATGTAGGACGTTCCTGCTCATTCATGATTTCACCTTTTTGTTACAACATGAGTAAAAGCTGAATAAAATCCTTATAAGCATCCAACTCATGAGCCGAACTGAGGAAACCTGTTGAATTTAAGGTGAAACATCTTCATTCAGCAAGAGCAGAAGTCCATCTGCCTTTTTGATTCTTTTTTACTTTTTGCATTTTTCTGTATTATAAATACAAAAAAATAGGTTACCTGTTATTTATTTTTCCTGTAAAGTCTTAGATGATCCAGATTTTCTGCTCTAGTTCTCCTAAACGTCAGGCATCGTTAATGAGAAGAAGATGATGCATTAAAACAGCAGGAGGAGCCGGAGTTGTACCAAATCAGGAGATCCATCCATCATACACAACACACTAGACTTTTTCAGCTCTCCCATTTTATGTTTGTGCAGCGAAAAATGAACTTACTCACAGACTTTTCATTAAACCGATAAGAGCAGCCATTACTTTAGCGTTAAAGTTTATAAGACCTCAGTGAAGTCTAGAGTCTTTGGAAGGAAAGCTCAAGTCGAATCACAAGGAGCCTTTTTCACACCTTAATGCCAGCTTGAGTCCAAGTCTAAGACTCGAGTCCCTGGGTGTTTCTCAATGTCAAGGAACCTCGCCTTGATGCCTTGGTCCCGCCCCGGTTGCCTAGGAGATATGTCGCCAGGAACCGCCAAGACGTGTTCCAATTGGTTCCAACATTCATGTGCTTCTGAGGCATCTGTCCTCCGTTTGTTTAGCTAATTGAGCATACATGCGAGGTGCCTTGTTGCCGTCTCTTGGTCAAAAATTTCCCAGAATGCAGCGCGGTATTTTCAAACAGATGTGAGCAGGAGCCGGCAGCAGCTACTTCGGGGGCAAACTAATTGTAGCCGCGGTCACGTGGGGTAAGTCTGTTCCATTTAACCGTTTTCTTTGACCAAGGAAGGACAGTGTCTTTGTAAGCAAGGCGCCTTGCCTGCCAAGGCATTGCCCCGGTCTCTGGTGGATAAGAATCACCAAAAACCAAAGATCTGACCAGAGACAGAGAAATGGATCTGAACTGGTCTGCAGGTCTGATCCTCCTCTGGTCAACATTTTTTTGCAAATGTAACCAAACAACTGGATGGTCCCGTAAGGATTGGATGTTTATTAGAATCTTAAAGTTTAGTATAAACTTTTTCTCCCCTAAGTGTCTCACTACCTGCTGGTTCACTTGAGCCGAGTTACCCGAGGAACCATCCGAGTAAAAAGTCAGTTGAGAGGTGAGATATGTGATTCTATAAAATGAAAAGCCATGTTGTGTTGTTCTCTCCTCTGTGTCTGATGCAGCGAACCAGACGACATGGTGTTTGAGGACTTTAAACGAGCCTTCCTGAAAGGGGTGGTCTACGGAGATGACGACGAGTCCCCTACGGAGGCGTGAACTGACAAGCTGGTCACCACCTTTCAGAGCTGAACACAAGCATCGTCTGGTTCTTTGACAATCTCATTATTGTACCACCTTGGTCAGCTGACAAACACAGAAACAACCTCCAGAGAGTCTGGGTGAGACACTAGAGGTCAGGGGGAGAGGCTCTCGGTGGTGTTTGATGTTGGGGGACTAAATATGTTTGTTGTGAAGCTGTTGATACTAGATCATCTTTGCTTGTTACTCAGTCAGTTGAACTGTAGAATTTATTTAGCTTGTAGTTCTGGTTCTGATCTAAACAAGAGAACAGTTTAGATTGTTTACATCCAGAACTGAAATCCTCCTGAGTGAGCTGATATTTGTTTAAATAAATGTTTGTCCAGCTGATCAGCAGGTTGACTTGACATTTCCAGAGTCCCATTCAGTCCCCTGGAACCTTCAGATGTTCAGAAACATCATTAGACCAAAGAGTCTCACCTTAATGTGTCCTGATGATGCTCTCAGTCCCAACAAAACATGTTTCAATGTCAAGGACTTCATTTAACACAATTAAAGCACCGATGACTCATCAGGGTCTGCTTCAGCTGAACACCAGAGAATGGAAGTGGGTCTTTAGGAGCACCTTAAGGGTTTCCAAACCGACACGGTGAGGTAAATGATTCCATAAGCAGGAGCAGCTAATGCAAAAACACGATGACCTCTACTTCTAAGTTTGGATCTTGGAACATCTTTTCCTCAGTCTTGTAGATGAAGAGTGGTTTCACCGAACATGCTGGAGATGAGACGGAGCCAGACTGGGATTGGATCATCCAGGACAGGCTTTGCTTCCTGCTCTGAATGAATGCGTCCTTTGTTGTTTCTTTATCCATGTTTGATTTTCAGATGCTCTGAGTGTTTTAACGAGCTAACCAGTGACCAGTATGTAGCTTTTAGCAGTTCTGATGAATAAATTAGAGCATTTCTAAAAAAAGAGAAACAGTGTGTGTTTATTTTTTTGTCTATTTTGTAGATGGCGGGTGTTTCCTGCTTCAACACACCTTATTTTAATCAGCAGGTGATTAACAGGAGTCTACAGAGCCTGATGAGCTGCTGAACAGTGTTGGAGCAGGGAAACAAATAAAACATGCTGGATACCGGCCCTCGAGGATGGGGGTTGTCTACCTCTGCCCTACAGGGACAGAGGAGCTTTGTCCAAAATATTTTTTAAATTCTGCTGTCGTAAAGAACGCTTCAAGTAAAAATTCATATTATTGTCTGTTTCACTCAACAACAGCTGATGTTTATGTAGCAGATGAAAGTTTCACCACAACTACAAACGTGCACCTGGTTTATGTTCTGCTATTCAGTGGCACCTCAAAGAGTTTTTTAAATTTCTGTTGCTCCCAGCTGATCCACCATGCAGCCACGTATGTGTGTATGAAGTGTATACATGGTGTGTTACGGCTGGTGTCGTTAGTGCTTTTTATGTCATTTCTCACTCCTCTTTTTGTGAAAGGGGCTGTTTTGCAGCACCTGGATCCTCCAGCACCTGTCTGGCTCCACACTGAAGCTCTCAGCTGGTGGCAATGACAATCAGCAGCTAAATGAGGTGCATAAAATCCACCCAGCCCTCATCATCAGTGAGCTACAGGCTGGAGATGTGGTCTCTGGCCGGTTGTCTCCGCGGCGTGCTTTGGTTTAGTTCTTTTAGCCAAGTCGTGCCCTGTGTGTGCAGGTGGGTTCCCTGATTTGTTTAATTCTGTGTGATTTGGGTTAATATTGCCTGAGAAGAGGTTTTACCATTTTAGTTGCTGCCGATTAGTCCATTTGTGTTAATTAGTCTGTGTTCATTTATTTTCTTTGTGTAAATAAATTATTTTCAGTTAACCTTTTAACACCTGAGCATGTGTGCTCCTTGTTACCCCCCTAGACAGCCTGGGATGGTGTTATCATTAAAAATGGGTTCTGATCCTCAAAAATGTGGAGTTTTAAAGATATAATTAAGAAAAATCGGCCTGCTTGACTGTAAAAAAACAAAACACAAAACTAAGGGTCATTTTAAACATCTGCTCAGTAACAACTGAAGTATTTTTTAAATAAAAGCTGACTTTTTCCTTTGGTTTATATGAAAGGGGATACCGATGTGTCAATCAATGCTTTTGACAAACAAAAGTAAGAGTACCCCAGAGTTCCTATGTGAACTCTTTTCCCCGACTCTTCTTTTCTTGGAAGATTATGTAACATTTATTATCTGAAACGATCCATCAAATACGATGATCACCACCGGTAATCATGAGAGAATAGTATCTTGCCTTAGGGACAGAATTTATTGCCTGTGCGTGCATCAATGCAGAGGCATCAGTCAAGCTCCCTGCACATGCCAGTGTGGTTGATGCATGCGTGTCACAGCAGGTATACTTGCTCTTGCAGGCAGCTTCGCTCTAGATGGGAAATTCAGATTTCTCTGATAACTTTCATCCAAAGGATCCACACACTCTCATTATGGGTCACTTTCAAATCAATCATAACTGTTCTCATAACTGTTTTATCTGGCGTGATACACTAGAACTCAAGCTTTCCCAGCACATGAAGGTGATTTGTTCATTGAGTGTTGTTAAAGCTGCTATAGCGAAGCTACAGAACAAGCTATAGGTTTTGAACACAAACACGGTCACGGAACACTCGCCCCTCCCCTCGGGTATCTTCCCAGAGATGCTCCACTGGAACCGGAAACCCGCTTTACCAGAGGAAACGAGATAGCACTAAACACCAGTCTCCGTTTTCTAGGTCCAAACGTCTTTTGTTGTCCGTGACTTCAAATGGTGTTTTTCTTTTTGGGACTCTGGTAGTTTGTCCTAAAGTTGAAGTGGTAGCAGCCGGCTGTTTCTCCTTCTCTGATGTTATTGAGCGGAGAACCTCTCACACCAGTGGTGTTCTGTTGTTAAATACACTGCTCACAAAAATTAAAGGAACACTTTAAAGAAACACATTAGATACATCAGATCTCAATATGAAGTTGGATATCTATACAAATAACCACAGGGCAATGTCTTAGGAACAAAAGGATGCCAAGTCTTTTAATGGAAATAAAGGTTTTCAGCCTACAGAGGGCTCAATTGTGTAGGCACCCTAAAATCAGAGTGAAATGAAGATGTGGCAGGCTAGTCCATTATTTCAAAAACTTCATTTCTGCAACTCAAAATGCTTTTCAGTATCTTGTGTGGCCCCCATGAGCTTGTGTGCATGCTTGACAACGTCGGGGCATGCTCCTAATGAGACAACGGATGGTGTCTTGTGGCATTTCCTCCCAGATCTGTGTGAGGGCATCCCTGAGCTCTTGTACAGTCTGAGGAGCAACCTGGCGCCGCCTAATGGACCCAAACATAATGTCCCACAGATGTTCTATTGGGTTTAAGTCAGGGGATCGTGAAGGCCATTCAATTGTTTCAATTCCTTCATCCTCCAGGTACTGCCTGCATACTCTTGCCACATGAGGCCGGGCATTGTCGTGCATTAGGAGAAAACCAGGACCTACTGCATCAGCGTAGGGTCTGACAAAGGGTTCAAGGATTTCATCTGGATACCTTATGGCAGTCAGAGCACCATTTCCTAGGCAGTAGAGGTCTGTGCGTCCCTCCATGGATATGCCTCCCCAGACCATCACTGACCCACCACCAAACCTGTCATGTTGAACGACGTTGCAGGCAGCATAACGTTCTCCTTGTCTTCTCCAGACTCTTTCACGTCTATCACAGGTGCTCAGGGTGAACCTGCTCTAGTCTGTAAAAAGTACAGGGCGCCAGTGGCGGACTTGCCAATTCTGGTGTTCTTGAGCAAATGCCAGTCGAGCTCTACGGTGCTGGGCAGTGAGCACAGGGCCCACTACAGGGCGTCAGGCCCTCAGGCCATCTTCATGAAGTCTGTTCCTGATTGTTTGGGTAGAGACATTCACACCAGTGGCCCTCTGGAGGTCATTCTGTAGGGCACGAGCAGTGCTCAGCCTGTTCCGCCTTGCACAAAGGAGCAGGTATCGGTCCTGCTGATGGGTTGTGGACCTTCTACGGCCCTGTCCAGCTCTCCGAGAATAACCGCCAGTCTCCTGAAAGCTCCTCCATGTTCTGGAGATTGTGCTGGGAGACACATTAAACCTTCTTGCTGCAGCACGTGTGGATGTGCCATCCTGAAGAAGTTGGACAACCTGTGCAACTCCTGTAGGGTTAAGGAATCGCCTCATGCTGCCAGTAGAGATAATTACTCAAGCCAAAACTAGCACGAGTGGAAAACCAGCCAAAAAAGATCAAGAGGGAGAAACTTGAAATGTCCTCCACATGTTAAACCAGTCCTGTTTTGAGGGTTTTGTAATTGTTGCCACTTTAGTGCACCTGTCGTTAAGTCCATGAACACCAATACACAAAGCCGCCTCCATCTCATGAGGAGGCTGAGGTCCTTCGGAGTTAACTCCCAGCTGCTAAAATCCTTTTATCACTCATTCTGCTGTGGTCTGCTGGGGTGCAGGCAGCTCTGACCGAGACAGAAAGAGACTGAACAAGCTAGCTACCAAAGCTAGCTCGGTTCTGGGCTGCCCGCTGGATTCTGTTGAGGAGACGTGTGAAAGGAGGATGCTGGGGAAGATGACCTCCATCTTAAGAAACCCCTCCCATCCACTGAACTCCACTGTGGAGGTCATGGACAGCTCCTCCAGAGGTAGACTGAGACATCCCAGATGCAAAACTGAGCGCTATCGCTTTCATCCCCTCTGCTGTAAGAGTGTATAACTCCTCAGTTTAAGCTGTGCTGGTATCATCCTGGTACACAATAACACCAATGCAATATTCAGTATGTGTTCTATACTTGTGCAATACCGGATTCAGATTGTTGTCTGTGTCTCTTACAGTATGCTGCATAGTGCTGGTACCAAGTTTGTTTTTATCTTTTATTTATTTCATTGATTTCATGCCAGGCCCAATAAAAAAAGTGTTCCTTTAATTTTTGTGAGCAGTGTATATCCGACAGACTTACGCACGTTGGAGTCTAAATAATCCAATGTTGATGACAAAGCCGTTTCAAACAAACGTGGTTCCTGAGTTGCCGCCATGTTGCTTGGGTTCGCGGCCGCAGCGCTGACGTCATCGGCTACTCCCGCTCTGTGATTGGCCCAAAATATAGAGCGCTGTGATTAGCCCAACCAAAACTATAGCGAGCTGTGATTGGACAGCCACAGGCTGCGAGGGTTCCTATGAAGCGTGCCTAGACCAAACTCTGCAAAGCAAGAATTTGGTCTAGTTCACTAGGCTAAGATAAATCACCTTCTTTGACAAAAGGTTAAACTCAACAGGTTTGAGTTGACAGTGGGAGCTTTGCTGTGTTGGTTTCTGTGTTTGACTCGCAGATGAAAATAAAACTCAACAAAGCTGGGACATCAGGGCAGCTAGCTTAGGTGAAAGCCGGGCTGAGCAGAGGAACCTGTGGAAGTGGCAGCCCCCACGATCCAGACCCAATAATCAGAAGATGATGATCATGAATAAATGTTAAAGGTTGAGTCGCCGNGAGCTCTACGGTGCTGGGCAGTGAGCACAGGGCCCACTACAGGACGTCGGGCCCTCAGGCCATCTTCATGAAGTCTGTTCCTGATTGTTTGGGTAGAGACATTCACACCAGTGGCCCTCTGGAGGTCATTCTGTAGGGCACGAGCAGTGCTCAGCCTGTTCCGCCTTGCACAAAGGAGCAGGTATCGGTCCTGCTGATGGGTTGTGGACCTTCTACGGCCCTGTCCAGCTCTCCGAGAATAACCGCCAGTCTCCTGAAATCTCCATGTTCTGGAGATTGTGCTGGGAGACACATTAAACCTTCTTGCTGCAGCACGTGTGGATGTGCCGTCCTGGAGAAGTTGGACAACCTGTGCAACTCCTGTAGGGTTAAGGAATCGCCTCATGCTGCCAGTAGAGATAATTACTCAAGCCAAAACTAGCACGAGTGGAAAACCAGCCAAAAAAGATCAAGAGGGAGAAACTTGAAATGACCTCCACATGTTAAACCAGTCCTGTTTTGAGGGTTTTGTAATTGTTGCCACTTTAGTGCACCTGTCGTTAAGTCCATGAACACCAATACAGCTGAAAGTGATTAACAATGCCCTCAGCTGCTGAATCAACCAGAAAATTATCAGACAGGTTTAATTGATTTCATGCCAGGCCCAATAAAAAAAGTGTTTTAATATAAAGGTTTAGACAGATTTGTAAAACCCAAGAATTTAACTTTAGACATTGTCCATATTTATCTTTTCAGCTGTTATTTAATTTTAACTATTACTGGCCAAGTTTATTACTGATCATTTCAATAAATGTACTCATGGGAGACTGAAATATTGAGTTTATTGAGCAAACATAAACATAAGCACACACCCTGAAAAATAAACTGGTGAAACACTATTACAGTAGTTGTGGAGTAACAGCATGACTGTTATTTTACAAGCTTTAATATACAAAAAACAACTACTCAAGCTCAATACAATAACAGGTTAAATTTGTGTATAACAGAATTACAAAAAGTAAAGAGCTGTGACCTAAAATACAAAACTACAAATCTTTTCAGATCACATGTGATTCTTTGCCCGACGTAATTGCAGTTGTCAGAACAAATCTTAATTTGCTAGTATGATGCATTTCTGGTGATAACAGGGTCGATACTGAAGTTAGAAGTGAACCCTAGCTCTCCCTGTTGCTTCTGATGGCTCATTTATAGTAGAACAACAAGAACACCTGAATGGTCTGGCCATCAAAGTTCAGCTCAGCTTATAGAAACACAGCATCAGATGATCAGATAATAGGTCATGAAGTGGGCCGGTCTGGGGTCTGAAACTCCAGGGGCCTCATTTATCAACCGTACTTACGAACAGATCTGTGTGCATTTCGTGCATGGGAACGATTTTGCGCATTGTGTGGTATTTACCAATTTGTACTTGTGCGTGAAAACGTTCCTAAATATAAGAACAGCTGTGACCATGCGTAGGAACAGCATCTAGTGGCAGAATGAGGGAACAGCAATTCTGAAGGTCTCAGTGATCCACGTGTGTTCCTCATCCACTAATTATTTTACCCAATAAATAAATATTTTGGTTGAAAAACAGCTTTGTTGCATTATTGGTGCTAAAACATCCGTGACCGACGGGAATCCGACATTGTAGAATGGCTGATTTCGTGTTATTTTGTAATCACAATGTTTACTCTTCCCATGTTTATGATGTTTTAAATCATTTTGAATTTATTTATTTATTATTTTTTAATTTAATTTAAGTATTTTGTCCTTGTGAAGCACATCGTGATTTTTTGTGAGATGCGCTATATAAAAGATCGTTTCTTATTCTTATTCTTCTTATTATTATTGGAGGATTTAGCAGAGCAGAGTGCACTCCGGAGGGAACGGCTCTTCCGTGAGCGCAGCGCACTGATCCGATTCCAGTCCAGATTCTATTTTACAAATAAAACAACCTCCAGAACCTCCTCTGCTCCCCGATCATACACGCGTTGTCAAGTGTCCAGTGCTTTGATCTCACTGTCAATAAAGTTTTTCAGTTTTTTTCCGGGAAGAACCCAGGGAATCCCCTCCCGACCTGAGGACATAGTGTGACCAAATATGGTTAATTGAGGGCGTTTCTGTATGTAAATGATGGTACACGGACATGAGGATTTATCATCTGATGATTGCGGAGGAACATGCGTACGAGAGGCCACCGCATGTTTCATAAATTAGACTTTTGAATGTTCGTACACACATTCTAAATTTCATACGTAGGAGGGAATATAGGAACGTATATCAGACAGACTTACGCACGTTGGAGTCTAAATAATTCAATGTTGATGGCTACAGGAATATAGCTTTTAAAGGAAATACTGAATCGTCATTTTCATACATTTAAACACTCCGTGGAGGTCTTATTTATTATTTTAAATATAGATTTTTATTAAATTGTTCCATATTCAACCTTTAACTAGACCCCAAAAAATGTCCAAAATTTGAAGCTAAAACTAATCAAGCGCCCCCTATAGGCTGGTTAGGGTTAAGGCTAACAAATGAGACATTTTCTGTGCAGGAATATACACATGTTCACAGCTGGATTCTCTCAAATCCAGCTGTGAACATGTGTATGGTGTTTTAGGTGAGAGTGGCAGGATGAATGGTGGTCATGGATGCAGCCTTCAAAACAACCGGAGCGTGGTGCACACATTCATTCACATGTGTGTTCAGAGTAAACACGCTGTGAAACGTGTTATATGGATACGTCAGTTGGCCAACTTAATTAAATTTCACCAAGAAACTTAAGTTGCCTGGCAAGTAGAGATGGCCAACTTACTTAAGGGCCTAGTAACTGCAAAGTCCAGTTACTTTAGGTAAGTTGGTCCAACCTAAGTTACTTGGCCATACTTGCTCTAGTTGTCGTTAGCTTTTGTACTTAAAAACTTGCTCAGTCATAAGATTTGAAGTCTCAATTTCCACAACACAAGTACTTCTCTGGGGATTGAACCCTGAACCACTCACACTCCAAGCCAAAGCCTTACAGACTGAGCTAGACAAGCACATAACTGCTTAGATTTTTAGAGCATTTCATGCTGTCAAGAATTCACACAAAGTCTAAAAGACATTGTTTGTTTTGAACCCTGAACCATCAGCATGCCAACCCAGTAACTTACAGGGAAAACTATACAAGCAGACACTTACTACTTGGTTTTTGAGCATTTCATGTTGTCCAGAATTCACACAAAGCCTAAAATTGCTATGTTCTCCCAGGACATGCTGGAGGGACAGGGGGTGTTTTCCAATTGCAAGGAACCTTGCCTTGATGCCTTGGTCTCGCCCCGGTTGCCTAGGAAATATCAGGAACCGCCAAGGCGTGTTCCAATCAGTTCCAATGTTCATGTGCTAGCAAGGCATCTGTCCTCTGCTTGTCTGCTGTTTTAGCTAATTGACCAAGGATACATGAGAGGTGCTTTGTTGCCTTCTTTTGGTCAAAAACTTCCCAGAATACAGTGCGGTATTTTCAAACAGATGTGATCAGGAACAGGTTCTCGAGGGGGGAACACACATCGACATAACACTGGCAGCAGCTACTTCGGGGGCAAATTTCCAGTTTAAATGTAAGTCAACTAATTGTAGCTATCAGAAAAATGTTTATTTAGATACAAAAAAGTTATCTATGGTTGGTTACTTGCTTAGTAGTTGCAGCTTTGGTGGCTAGCAGGCACTAACTTGCTTACATATTTGATTTAACCAATATATACACAATTAAATCAGTAAAAGGCTTGATAAACATCTATATTGAAACTTAACATTACTATGATGGGCGGGATGTCAACAGGGCGCGTAAGCAGGGGGCGGGCTCTGGCCGGCCGTGGTCGCGTGGGGTAAGTCTGTTTCATTTAAGCGTTTTCTTAGACCAAGAAAAGCAGCAAAAACCAGCAAATGTCCTTTGTGTCACCAGATGGTTGCTTATTACTGTTTAGTTCATAGTTCAGGTTCACCATTGCTTTTGGCTGGGGTGGGGGTGGGGGGGTTTAGAAAGGGACACCTAGTCAATTTGGTCAGCGAGTCAGCAGCAAACAGTCGACACATCCTGACGGTGTTAACCAGTCGTGGCAAGCTTCAGGACTTCAACATCATCAGTAGTTAGCTTGGTCATTTTATCCGTGTGCACACCTGTGTGCAAGTACCCAAGCTCATCATACACTCACGAGCGCACACGCACACACACACACACACACACACACA
This sequence comes from Aphyosemion australe, assembly GCA_006937985.1. NCBI lineage: Eukaryota > Metazoa > Chordata > Actinopteri > Cyprinodontiformes > Nothobranchiidae > Aphyosemion > Aphyosemion australe. Next base: position 251,109 of record SSNS01000117.1, read on the forward strand.
CACACACACACACACACACACACACACACACACACACACACACACACACACACACACACACATCTTGGCCTGCAGTGAGAGTTATTAATAACTCTTGACTTTTGAGCAGCCATGAAAGCAAAGAAAAATTGTTAGGAGAGAGTCATTGGTCAGTTTTTGTTCTTGTGATACTTAGTGTGGCCACCAGAGGACAACATTTACCTCTGGTCCTCCATCCTACTAGTAACCTTTAAATGTGTGAAAGCTAAACAATTATAAATTACTAGAGAATTGCATTTCTTTGGGTTGATTGCTGATCACTGACAAAACTGCTTCAGACCTGAAGTGAGGCCGAGCTGTAGGTCAGTAGTTGTAATTACGATAAACCTATCTCCATCTCTGACACGTCCAAACTTTCTGGAACTCACACCAGCAATAACCTCAAATGAAAAATTTATACAAATTGCATTTATATTATCAGTTGTTGAGAAACAGTTCTGTCCTTGGAGAAGACACTTAACCCTCCTTACCTGCTGGTGGTAGTTATAGAGACTGGTGGCCCCGCCTCCGTCAGTGAGCCTCAGGGCAGCTGTGGCTACGTTGAAGTTTATCACCTCTGACTCAGAAAAGCGCAATACAAATGGAGGGCATTCTTTAAAATTTAATGATACAAAATTATCACACTGTCTCTTTGCACTGAAATGTAATACTTTGAAGTGTAGCTCTAAATGTAAATTATTCTAGAATGTGTCGTGGGAAAATGCATTGTTCCTGATGTATTTTGCTCAAAGGATATGATGTGCCACAGAGTTCGTCTGACATCACTCCTCTTGGCCCCGACTGGTGCTGCTGGAACAGGCCGTTGTTTTCACTCTGGAACTCCTGAGCTTCCTTGCATTTGACTTATTTTTCCCACTCTCCGATTCGTTGAATCTTCTGACCAAACCAAGAAATGAGCCAAAAGACCGCCTAGTTGCAATCAACTTCACTCTTTTATTACATCTTTATTTTACCCGGTGTACACTCGGGGAGATTCCCGTCCATTTCCCAGCGTATAATGGCGAATCTGGCTTGCACCTGCAAGTTACACAGCTTATATTCCCTTCTGCTCCGAGCCTGTCCCTGCCTATCATCAGACCAAGGCCGTAACTCTCGTTTCCCTGGCAACCGACATTCTTCAGGCTCCGGAACTAGTCCTTGGTCTGAGTCTTCTGGCGTTATCTCTCCCTAGGTCAGAGTATCCTCACCTCCTTTCTCACACAGTTTTATGACACAAAAACAGACCTCCACATGAGATGAGAACCTTCTTGCTTTTTAGCTGTAACTTAAAGCTTTTGTAAACACGCACAAATCATGGTTAAATGAGGATCAATAAAAGAGTACATGAATCATATGTGTATCAGTAAAACCTGGAAAAAAATGTATAATATCAGATTAACTAGATTCTAAGGTTAAAGGCATAATCAGACAACATAAAAATATAATTTCACCACAAATGATATTACTATTATGTTGAAACAGGAATCTCTTTTTCCAGGGGATGGATCCTGGTCCCTGGTGGAGGAAGCTTCGTAAGTCGGCCATATTGTTGGTCAGAGGAACGTACCGACTCACTCTAGGTTTGTTTCTGCTCTGATAGAACTGTCCTCGGGCATGAACATCAGTGGGTGGAGGAGGGACCTACTTTCTCTACTGTGCGAAAATGTGATGATCCAGTTTTGCCGAAACTTCAGGAATAAAAATGTCTTTTACAAACATTCCATCCATCCATCCATCCATCCATCCATCCATACATACCCACTTATCCACACAGAATCACGGGGGCTGGTGCCTAACTCCAGCAGTCTCTGGCCATGCAGGCAGTGTAGACCCTGGACAGGTTGCCAGTCCATCGCAGGGTAAATAAAGTTTGCAAACACAACTTTCTTTATGGTGTTCAATTACAGAAAAACACGTTTCAGATACATATAGAAAAGTAAATGTAAGTATATGTTACAGTTAAAGATAAAAAAATCTGACCCCAAATCTCTTTAACCCCCCCGCATCCCTAATTGTGTCCAGTTGACCTCACGTTTTTTTTTTTTTTGCTGAACCACCCCCAGTCCTGGAGGGGTCAGCCTACGTAAATTCAAACATCAAATGTATTTATAACTAATAATTACAACTCAGAAAAACATTTTTATACCTTAATATTTATGTATTAATCTTTATTTCTTTTTAATTGTTTAGCCTTATTTAAAAGCATGTGAGTGATGTGAGGATGAGAATCTATAAGTTGGCGACTGACTTGTGTACATCACTGGTGACATCGTCGAGCTGAGGCGAGGCATTTTATTGATCAGTTTCCTCAATGAATACACTAAAGTATTAAAAAAATAGTGAAATGTTAGATGAATTTAAATAGTTAAAGACACAGCAAAATTAAAATTTAACTTAAATTTGAACTTACCGCCTGATTTATCGGGATCGGGATTATCGTCTTTATCTGAAGGCTCTTCATCTTCCTTTAGATTTGAGCAAATGTTTGACCTCCATTCATCCCAATTCTCTTCAACAATCCTAAACACGAAGAATGGTTGATCACAGAATAAAATACATATTCAAAACAGTTTTCATTCATTTGACAACCATAAAAAATCTGCACGTTACGCACTAAGAAGAAATAAACACACAGAATAGACTTTACAGCAGTAACAAGGAGATGATGCACAAAGGGTTGAACTCTAAGAACAAACAAACGGTGGAGATCAGGCCTGCAGTTGCATCATCTCATGCTTTTACTGTTATAAATCTTAGTAATTCAGAGTGCAATTTTCAGGAAGATTTAGAATGGGTTATAATCAGTTATGATTTACCTGAATAGTAGCTTATCAACAGTATTATCTTTTATCAGAATCGCATTTTCTTTCACACGCTTTGATAACGCTCCCTCCATTTCCAAAATTGTGAAGGCTCTCTGCAAATGTTCATCATAAAAAGGTTTATACAGTTTTGTTAAGAATCTTTGTTCCGTTTCATTATGTATAAAAAGCAAAGCAGAAACACATCATGGACTAAAATAATTTATTTACAATTTACATTTTCTGCGTTGTTTATGTAAATATCCTGCCGCATTCGCAGATGTAGAATTTTCATCACTGTAAAATTGGAAACAGTTTATAGAAAACAAAATTCCTACCTGCAGGTGCAAGATGTTTCCACTCTTTTCAGCGATGTTTGAAACTGTGTTACCCATCAGAGCGATGAGCATGTTGAGCATCAGGATAAACATGAGCACGATGTAGCTAATGAGCAGGAAGTAGAAAGCTTCTGTGTTTTCAACATGCTTAGTGAACGTCAGATCTCCCATTCCGATGGTGAACTTGAACAGTTCCTGCATTGTATAATGTATATCATGGTAATCTGTCTCCACCTCCTCCACTGGTTGGACACCAAAGCTCATTTCAGGTCCCATTTGTGTGTCATTTGTGGTTTGATTATGAGCCACAGGTCTGTCCATTACAGTAACAAGAGCTGTGGATAGAAAATAAAAACACATTTAACTTGGAAATTAGCCTTTCGCCGAGCCCCGCCCCCCTTAGTTACTGTTGCTAAGACCGACAATAAGTGGATCAAATACTGCAGCTTGGCAGATTGCCGCGATGGAAAGAAGTAGACAAATGCGTGTCAGCGACATTTTTTGGAGTAATTCCTTCTCAATATCATCCAGATCGAGGCAAAAAGGGTTACAGTATGCAGTGGAGGGATATACTAGTGTCGGCTCCACTGAGCGAAGCGCAGCAGGGAACAAGGAGTTGGGAGTTGGGGAGAAGGCGGCGTCCGGGGACGGCATAAAGGGGTTATGTGGGCGGTCTCTGTGCTGTCACGGACTTGTATTTTGGACATAACTTGCTTTTTATTGCGATCGAAGCCACGCCCCTTAAGTTTTTCTCACAAGCAGCTACAGGTATCTGTGCTGACTGAGCTGTTAGATGATCTGAGCTGCAGGCAGCTCTAAAAGCTTCTGGCGCTCATCGCTCCAGCTTACCATCTCAGCTGAGTCTGTTTACAAAACGAAACTTATACCCGTGTTTACTTTCATTTTCAATAGTTCCCAGCCAGAGATCGGCATTAATTCATCATGTGATCATGACACCACCCTCTGTTGCACCAAGGCTTAATGTGCGTTTATAAGACACACGGTTGAGGTAATATTACGCAGATTTGCCAGCACGGTGTGTCTCATAAAGGGTCTTGGATAGTCTTGGGAGGCGGACCTCCGCCCAGCCGCGGGCGGGGAGCACTAATGCTTGTCTGTTGCTGGTTGAACTCGATGAGGAGGTTCTGAAGGGGAAACGACTACTATCGAGGCTTAGTGGTATAAATTAAGCTTAGCTTCATCATCTTGTTTGGAGTTGTCGGAGTTGCTATGATGTGAGATTGGACAATAGCCGTTTTGGGGGCGGGGCCGGCGAAAGGCTAATTCCAACCAGTCGGCAAACCTTTCTGCATGTTTTCAGCTGTTCTTCATATATTAAAATCAATGTTTTACCTGCAGAAAATCCAAGGAACATGACCAAGTAGATAGTTAAAAAGCGTAGCAGGTCACCAAGAATCATCTAAAGAGAAACAAATTCAGTAAACCAGGAAACAATTTTCAACACATCCTCTGTCAGGTACTGATAACTTACTTTCTGCATCATGACGACATAAATCCCCAGTTTGTCGAATCCTCTCGCAAAATATAAAACATTCGCCCAGGCGAGCGCCAAAGACACCACTAAGAACCCAACGTACAGCTTCAGTCCACAGAAGTACAAAACTACAGACACAAAAAGGAGGGTTCCCTGCAGAAAGCTGCAAACATGTTGGACAAATACATGACATGGTTAAAGGATGACCACATTTTCTCAGGGTTATAAGAACAAAACTAAAAGACTATTAAATAGCATACGATTACTTGCTACTCATGTAGTGTTACAAGATATTTCTTTTTTTTAAAGTAATGCTAGCTTACATGAACACATTTTTTGGCTATTCTACCCACGTCTGGTAGTTACAGAGTAATGCATTACTTCCAAACACTACTCCATAAAAAATGCTTGTAATACATGTATTAATTCTGAATATTTGATAAACTGGGCAAAATGATATGTTTGTTTGTTTGTCCATTGAGATCCGGAAGCGTGCGAGCGACACCATCAACCGGGATGAGGGGGCATTCACCCTGTCATACACCTGGGACTCCATCCTCCAGAGGCACGGCTGGTCCTGGGACGCGGTTTGACAGCGTTCCCAGACCAGCCAGCTGATAAATGACACGACGGCAGGAAGTCAGCAGGTATGAAAAAACATCTTTAAAACCACAACATTTGTCTTACTTAAAGTAGCTCTTCGGAGTATTTCTTTTATCTGATGGCACCATCTAGTGGCTGACAAGCTTATCACACCAAGAGGCCGTTGTTTAGAATTTTTAAGATGGCGACTGCACGTTTCTTGTTTATGATGAATGTGCTTCTGTAGCCGACAGAGCTAAAACACGTTGTTTTACAAGATTTATTCTTATGTGATGTTGTGTTTTCATATATTTATATTTTAAAAGACTTACTTGTCCGCGAAAAGGTCATCAACGCTGCATCAGCCGAGGTACTTCCTTAAATTTGAAGCACATAAGCGGTAGTCTAACGCTATTGATTAGTTTTACTAGGCGGTCAGTTTTCTATTGCACGAATTTTCCGGGGCAGGGGGTGGGCTTAGCAAAAAAAAAAAAAAAAAACGTATCGCTTACATTATATCACACTACATGATAAGGCAATCACTTTTACGGATTTCTGAAAAATCATACATAATTCCAGAAAGGGGAAAACTCTGGATTGCTACTTTAAAAAAAAGGAATATTAGTTTATAACAAAGAGAACCTATTTAATAGACTATAAAACATGTTTCATTGCATCAATTCGGATCTAAAACCTCGTGATGATGCATTAGTTGTAGCTTCCCATTAGGATTTAACAGACAACGGTCGATGAACATTTCCAACCTCTTTTCTCAAAACAATATTTATGCTATTATCTGTTAAACTTTGAACAGAGGTTGACACTTAAATCAACCTTGCGTTACATTTTATATAACTGAGTTGAATAAGAAACGTTTAATGGTAATACTTACAACAAAATGTCAAAAACGCCATCAGTTAACAGCGTCTCATTCCACCGGGCCAACTTAATCTAAGGATTTAAAGATCAGACAAAACAACTCAAGTAACTTTTCGTTGGCAGGCCACAGTAGTAAATAAGAATTTGTTCTTTATCTGTTAAACCTAGAGAGCAAGTTATCCTTTAAACACAAACTCTCACCCGTCCCGTCAGCTATCATCCCTAGACCATATCCGCCTGATACTGGAACGTGCGTTGTCAGAGGAAACGAAATAGCGCTAAACACCAGTTGCAGTTTTCTACGTCCAAAAGTCTTTTGTTGTCCGTGACTTCAAATGGTGTTTGTCTTTTGGGGAATCTGGTAGTTTGTCCTAAAGTTGAAGTGGTAGCATCTGGCCATTTATCTAAAAACCTCCACCAATAACACATTTGGACTATCTGGTTGTTGGTTTCTTCCGCATTTCCCTGGACCCTCATTTATTACGCAACAAAACACCACTGGTGTGAGAGGTTCTCCGCTCAATAATAGCAGAGAAGGAGAAACAGCCGGCTGCTACCACTTCAACTTTAGGACAAACTACCAGAGTCCCAACAAGAAAAACACCATTTGAAGTCACGGACAACAAGAGATGTTTGGACCTAGAAAACGGCGACTGGTGTTTAGCGCTATCTCGTGTCCTCCGGCATTGCGAGTGTCTGGTTCAGCAGAAGCGTCTCAGGTAAGATACCCGAGGGGAGGGGTGAGTGTTCCGTGACCGTGTTTGCCTTCAAAACCTAGCTTGTTCTGCAGGTTCACCATAACAGCTTTAAACTCATCTTATGGGTAATTTTGTATTTTATTTTCCAAACAAGTAAAGTTAAATTTAAAGTCATCTATATATGCTGTAATAGTTACGTATCAGGTTGAAAAATAGACAGTATAAACATAATGACTATAACTTAATATTGCTATTAATGTTTTGGTACATAAGGTTTACATCAAGGGCAGCAGTCGCTCAGGAGGTGGAGCGGGTTGTCCAGTAATCAGAAGGTTGCAGGTTCAATCCCGGCTCCCGCCAGAGAATGCTGCTGTTGTGTCTTTGGGCAAGACACTTAACCCTTGCCTACTGGTCAGAGGGACCGGTGGTGCCTGTGCTCGGCAGCCTCGCCTCTGCCAGTGCGCCCCAGGGCAGCTGTAGCTACGTTGTAGCTCATCACCACCAGCGTGTGAATGTGTGTGTGGATGACTGATTGTGTTGTGAAGCACCTTGGGGGGTTGTAGAACCCTAAGAAGATGCTATGCAAATACAGGCCATTTACCATTTACATAAAAAGTAGGTCATACACGGCTCTGAGCTTTTAATATGTGACATTAGACAAGCCAAGCCGTCTTTACTCAACAACACTGGAGATGTGGTTTTAATTTCTAGGACACTTTTAACATTTCATGCATCAATTTATTGATTTGTTCTTTGAAGATTTGAAGATTAGACATTTAAACAAGTAACTTTGATTTATATTTGTGTGATCTTTCTCACCAATCTATATGCAAACCGTGCTGCTCCAATGATGCAGAGGATCTGACCAAAGGTAAGGAGGACATCGACTGGTGTGTTTTCCACAGGAAATGGTGGCTGTGGACCAAAGGGTCTTTGTTTAGTCCAGGTGGGTAAATAAATTGTGCAGATGGTTTAGTGTTTCTACCTTACCTGTCCATCTTTCTTGTAGCAAGTCACAGCAGTTAAGATGAGCAGGTAGGTAAAATATACAAAAAAATTCATCCAGAAACGCTTATAATAAAACGTCTCCCACTTTTCTTTAAGAAAACTGTGCAGAGGTTCAATCTGGAGCATCTCTGGGCGATTCTGAAACACAAATTCACAAGTCACATTCTACTTTTAAAACCATTTCCAACAAAACTCCTTGTTAAGTTCTTTCTGTGTTTTTCTTCTAATTCCTTGTTTTTTGTTCTTATCTTGAGTAGCAAAGTTGAGGTTTTTTTTACCATGTTTGCTGACAGTTTTGCCTGTGGCACCCCGAACAAGGCAAACGAGGTAAAAAACCTAAACTTTGCTACATTGTGTACAAGATAAGAACAAAGAAAACATTTCTACCAGTTACTGAGGCAACATCTAGAGCAGGGGTGGTACATTGAGGTCCCCTTCCAGTCAGCTCATGAGTCCCCTGACCGAAACGAAAAAAAAATGAATGTAAGCGACCGAGACTATAAGTTATTTTCTGGTTTGCTTGTAGCATCTTTGAGTGTCCTAACAAAACGTTCAATGAATTATTATTATTATTATTATTATCTCTGCCGATGCCCTTCTCTGCTGTGATCATGTATCGATCCATGTGCCCACTTATCTTAGTTGCTATGATGCCTGACATGAGCTTCCATGTTGTGGGGAGACAGGTAATTGACCGATAGTTGGATATGACTGTTCCCTTTGAGGGGTCCTTCAGGATCAGGATTGTGCATCCTTCAGTTCACCATTCAGGGTGATCCCATCCTTTAGCACAGTGTTTCTCAACCCTGGTCCTCAGCGCCCCCCTGTCCTGCATGGTTTCCATGTTGCCCTTTCAAACACCAGTGTTTCTCTGCTGCCACACACCTGACACAAATAAATGAGTGATTAACAGGCATCTGCAGCACTTGTCCTCCTGAGGACGCAATGCAAAAATGTAAATCAGGTGTGCAGAGACTGCCAGGCGTTCATGGAGTGCAGTGAGCATAAGCCAGTAGGCGTGGATCAAGTCAGGTCCTGGTGCTGTCCAGTTTTTCATACCCGAGATTCTTTCTTGGATGTCTGTCATATATATATATATATATATATATATATATATATATATATATATATATATATATATATATATATATATATATATATATATATTCTGATCTACATTCTGGTCTTTCTGCCAATTTCTCCCTTTCCTGGGATCCACTGATGACCCTTTTCTTATTAATTTTCACGTTTTTCACTTAAGTGTATGTAATGGCAGTACAAAGGGGGTATGGGGGTGGTGTCTGCGCTGTTAATGCACTGTCATGGACATCCTTTTAGCTTGGAAGTACCCCAACTTGTTTCCCGATTGAAGCCACGCTCCTTAACATTTTTTCACAAGCCGCTCCAAAAGGTGGCTGGCTGTCCTTCTGTGAACTTTCTGGTGATCCGTTCCTCAGTTCTAACGGACAGAAGCTTGCAGCTCTCGGTAAAATTCTATGTGACCTTGCCACACATCTAGAATCATTTACATTTACTTCTTAATTTTTTTTAAATTAATATAATTTGGTTGTTTTATTAAAACATCTTAAGGAAATTTAATAAAACTGATAGTTTTATTAGATGTTCCAAACCTTTGACCTCTGAGAACCCTTGATGTAAATCTTTACATGAAGATCATCATAAAATGAAGTTTAATCATCTGACCTGCACTTTGCTCTTGAATACGATTATCTCCAACACGGAATTTTTTTCATCTGTGTGAACGGAGCTCATGTCATACAGTGAAGAAGACAAAGGCCCGTAGACCCATTCTGTGAATTTCCTTGACAGATGAGGGGCCTCCTTTAATTCATTATTCAAAATGTGCTTCAACATCTGGCCACAGAGAGAAAAAACGGGAAACATCAGGTTATTTAAAGAGACAATTCACTGAATTTTCTTATGCTTAGTTAGTAATAAAGCCTGATTTATACATCTCCGTCAGTTCGGGTGCGGAGTTGCTCTCGCGCGTTGACACAAAACGTTTTCCCCACCAGGACAATAGAGGGTGTAACGCTTTTCAGTGGAGGGTCCTGCCTCATCTCTGGTCCACAATAGCATATTTACCATTGTGTATTTATTTTGTGTACTTGGATTTCAGAGACTTTTAACACAAAAATGTCCCTCATTCTCCTCCACCTCTTTATGCAGTCACCACCTCCAAATGCACGTAATTTCCATCCATGAATAAAATGTTTGCTGCATATGGTAAATGGCCTATATTTGTATAGCACCTTCTTAGGGTTCTACAACCCCCCAAGGCGCTTCACAACACAATCAGTCATCCACGCTGGTGGGGATGAGCTACAATGTAGCTACAGCTGCCCTGGGGCGCACTGACAGAGGTGGGGCCTGCTGTACACTGGCGCCACCGGTCCCTCTGACCACCACCAGCAGGCAAGGCGGGTTAAGGACACAACGGCAGACTGAGCGGGTCGTGAACCTGCGACCTTCCGATTGCAAGGCGGCCACTTAACTCCTCTGCCACCATATCTTTGAACAAATATCTTCGGTACTCTTTTTATTTTATTCTGGGGGGAATGGCAGTGCTGTTGACAAATTTAAAGGTGTGGTTTACTGAAAAATCCATCCATCCATCCATTTTCTCCCGCTTATCCGGAGTCGGGTCGCGGGGGCAGCAGCTTAAGGAGGGAAGCCCAGACCTCCCTCTCCCCAGCCACTTGGGCCAGCTCCTCCGGGGGAATCCCAAGGCGTTCCCAGGCCAGCCGAGAGACATAATCTCTCCAGCGTGTCCTGGGTCTTCCTTTGGGTCTCCTCCCAGTTGGACCTGCACGGAAAACCTCACCAGGGAGGCGTCCAGGAGGCATCTTAACCAGATGCCCGAGCCACCTCAACTGACTCCTCTCGATGTGGAGGAGCAGCGGGTCTACTCCGAGCCCCTCCCGGATGACCGAGCTTCTCACCCTATCTCTAAGGGAGAGTCCAGCCACCCTGCGAAGAAAACTCATTTCAGCCGCTTGTATCCGTGATCTCGTTCTTTCGGTCACTACCCAAAGCTCGTGACCATAGGTGAGGGTAGGAACGTAGATCGACCGGTAAATTGAGAGCTGAGCCGAAAGGTGAAGCTCTCTCTTCACCACGACAGACCGGTACAACGCCCCCATCACTGCAGACGCAGCACCAATCCACCTGTCGATCTCACGCTCCACCCTTCCCTCACTCGTGAACAAGACCCCGAGATACTTAAACTCCTCCACTTGGGGCAGGACCTCGTCCCTGACCTGGAGAAGGCATTCTACCCTTTTCCGACTCAAGACCATGGTCTCGGATTTAGAGGAGCTGATTCTCATCCCAGCTGCTTCACACCCGGCTGCGAACGGCTCCAGCGAAAGCCGGAGATCACGTTCTGACGAAGCCAACAGGACCACATCATCTGCAAAAAGCAGAGACCTGATCCTTAGGCCACCAAAACGGATCCCCTCACCACCTTGGCTGCAAGGTTTTGGCTTTGGAATCGTAGGATGGCCAAGGAAGATCCCGCCTTTCTCACCTCTGATTGGCTAGAAGGGCTCTCCTACGATTGGCTATTTCATTTAGCAGCAAACCGTCTTCCGTCGCTAAGTGCAGATGTCCTCCTGCCACCAACAGAACAGCAGTTTTGGGGAGTTTTGTAAAGAAAATGTGAATTTAGCGATATATTAATATGTACTCCGCTAACCCATCGACACATAGGCTATGTGTGCCTTACCTGGTATGAAATATAATAAAACTACCCTATTTTGCCCAGCTGTGTGCAGCAGGTCTGTTTCTCTTCTAGAATCAGGAAAACTGGTGAAAAATAGGTCTAAATCATAATCAGCTTAGAATTCAATTTCGATTAAATGTTAAACAGATGATGAGATGTGTCCTAACTTTCAAACAGCCTTAACCTATGAAAGTGAAGACATAAGATAGCCTATAGTAATAAGATAAACCCATGCTTGAGCGCCAACAAATATAAAGTCAATCCAACAGTGTGATAAATGCAACAAGATTTATTACAAGCTCACATTTGACGTTTTTCAGTTTCTTTTATAAAAGAAACTGAAATTGGTTTGTTGTAAGCTAAGTTCATAGAACATGCATGTTCTTCAAAAAAACTCCTCAAGATCTGTCTGCAGACATGAAAACCCTGCAGTGAGAGAAGACGGTTTGCTGTTACACAAAATAGCCAATCGTAGGAGAGCCCTTCCAGCCAATCAGAGACGAGAAAGGCGGGACCTTCCTTGGCCATCCAATGATTTCAAATCATGCATATGGGAGTTGGGTTCGAATGGGGGGAGGGGGGGTATGACTGTGCCGATGTTTTCAAATTGGTGTGGGAGGGATGGGAATGAGGGTTATATAGGGTCATTTTAATCTGTAAAGCACTTTGAGTTGCATTCTTTGTAGGAAAAGCTCTTTATAAATAAAGTTTGATTGATTGATTGAAGACCCCAAGTCTGAAGTTCAGCTCTGATCTGGCTCAGACCAGAGCTTGTTTTTCACGCGCCTTACAAGTCATTGGTTCCTACTAGAGACCACTGCAAACGTATTGATTAAACGAGTGAACCACACCTTTAAAGGAACCAGTATCCTGACCAATTAAATATTAAAAGTATCTTTTTCTCTACTTTAAAAACTGAAACTGTGTTAGTTGACCAGTTCAGAAATAACCTTGTTCTAAGTTAATTTACAATTATGCTGTTGGTTCATTTGAATTAATGTTATTTTAGTTAAAAGGGGCAGATAACGTTAATTTTTCTTCTTCTGTGTTTTAATGAATATAAATGGAAATGGTGATTTTAATAAAAATCCAATTAGTCGTCTTTGTACCCAGGCAGAAGTAGAAAAACTCACTGGTCAAATGGGCAGCATAAAAAGGACAACACAACAAAAGACAGAATAGTAAATAAAACACACACACACCTACGAACATCCTCACACACACACCCACGTACATCCTCACACACACGTACATCCTCTCTCTCTCTCACACACACACACACACACACACACACACACACACACACACACACACACGCACACACACACGCACACACACAGTAGAGTTACATGAAGCCACATAGGTAACAAAAAAATAGACTTACCTCAGTCTTGCCAAGCATGGCAGCAAACTGCAGGGGATTCAGATTGTCATTATTTTTTATATTTTCTATCTTTTTGCTTTCTGTGTTTTTTTGAACATTGTAGTCATGAATGAGGATTCTATTATACATCTTTGCAAGGCGTGGGTTAGGATTGTTTTTTTCTGATTCTTGGCCCTTTTCAATATATTTTGATGAGAACACCAAGGCGTGCAGGACGGTATTTCTTTTTGAGTCTTGGTCTCTTGCATCAGCGTTGTTCTTTAAGAGGAAGTCCACAATTTCTGGCTGGTTTGTGCAGGCAGCCAGTGAAAGAGGAAGCTCCCCTTTAAAAGAATAATGACAAAATAAAGAAGACAAAAAAGTTTAGAGATATACCAGAACCAATCGGGACAATAGAGAAACCTTGTTTAGTGCATTTTACAAACCAAAATAAAATCTCTTATTTGATTCCGTGCTGAAATTTGAAACAGTCTTTGCGTGTACTTCTGCTCCTTTCTTCACCAGCAGCTTCACATAGAACAAGCTCCTCCTCTCAATGGCAACATGCAAGGCTGTCTGACCTGCAGCACATTGGAGTTCAGACAGGCTTTTCATGTTAGTCAACGCACGCACACATAATCTGCCCTCGGGGAATTTACAGTAATCTTTGTTAACCTCTCCTTCATTCAGAAATGATCAACATCTTAAATGTTCTGCTATGCCTGCTTACCTTGGAAAGGGCCGTATGTAAAACATGCATTAATCAGCTGTGGTAAATCTTCAGTCTGCTCTGCTATGTGAAGGAGGACTGGAATAGTTTCATTTCTTTTCCGTTTCAGGTTCAACAAAGCTGTTTGATAATTTTTTTCCTCTTTCAGGTTCAACAAAGCTACCACAAGAGCTGTTTGTCCATTTTTTTCTGAAAGAAAATCCCTTAATTTGTTAATGTTAATTTCAAATACTTTAGAACAATTATAATTATATTACGTTTATATTATTCTTACAGGTGAAACTAACAATGAGAATATTATGAAAAAATTAATTGGTTTCAGTAATTCAACTTAGCCTGAGAGACCATCTAAAGGCTCAGGAAAATTTTGCAGGTGTTCTGGATTAAAGCGACTGTCCTGAGTTTTCCCCTTTCAGGAATTATGTATGATTTTTCAGAAAGCGATTGTCTTATCATGTACTGTGATATAATGCAAGCAATACGTGTTTTTCTTTTTTTTTGCTAAGCCCACCCCCTGCCCCATAGAGCTCCGTGCAATATGAACTGAGCGCCGACCAGAACTAACCAACAGCGTTAGGGCCGTGATATATTTGCTGTTTAGTGACGCGTATGCGTGTATACAATGGCTGCCACGCGTAGCTTGAGTTTATTTGAAGCGTCGTTTGTGCGCGTCCCCCAAAATTAACGCAACACGACGCGCCCAAATGCTGTAATATACGAGCAACCAGTAGGTGGAGTTGACAAAACGAGCGAGACAAACTCACCATGGTGACTCCGTCTCTGATTTAGAGGTCTTTCACACCATCTACGATACCGCTGCTCTCTTTTTTTCTGCCGTAATCTCAAAATTAACCAGTTACTGATTTCTTTTATTGACGCCATGTTTGTTTTGGTTGCCCCCTGGCTCTCTATCTGGTCTGAGTACTCTCGCTTGCCCCCTAGTGGAACACACCGGTACTACATGCAGTACAGCGCCGTGTAGCAGCAAGTATATGAACAAAGATGCAGCCTGATGCCTGCACCAACACGAGGTTAAACAGCAAGTATATCACGGCCCTTAGACTACCGCTTCTGTGCTTCAGAGTTAAGGACGTACTTCGGCTGATGAAGACTTGATGAACTTTTCACAGACAAGTGTTTAAAATATAAATATATGAAAACACAACATGACATGAGAATAATACTTGTAAAACAATGTGTTTTAGCTCTGTTTGTTGACTACAGAAGCACATTCATAAACAAGAAACGTGCAGTTGCCATCTTAAAAAACCGAATCGAACGACTCTTGGTGCGATACGCTTGTCAGCCACTAGATGGTGCCATCAGATAAAAGAAATACTCCAGAGAGCTACTTTAATGAGCTGATTAGAGTGTGACACTTTGAGCCTAGAATATTGAACACAATATTCTAATTGTCTGAGATTTTGAATGTGGATTTTTCATAAACCTTGAGTCATAATCATCATAATTATAACAAATAAAGGCTGAAATATCTGCTTTGCATGTAATGAGTCTATCTCATATATTGGTTTCACCTTTTATGTTGAATTACTGAAATAAATGAACTTTTGGACCATATTCTAATTTTTTGGGTTTCACCTGTATATGATTATTGCAGAGAATGCTGCTGTTGTGCCCTTGGGCAAGACATTTAACCCACGTTGCCTGCTGTTAATGATCGGAGGGGCCGATGGCACCTGTGCTCGACAGCCTCGCCTCTGTCTGTGCCCCAGGGTAGCTGCGGCTACATTGTAGTTCATCACCATCAGCGTGTGAATGTGTGTATGAATGAATGGATGAATGAATGATTCACTGTAGTGTAAAGCGCTTGGAGTCCTCTGACTCTCAAGAGAGAGAGAGTGGCCGCACAGAGAAGTGAGGACACGTCTCAAATCAGACGCATTAATATTCCTCCATGGTGTGTTCTGTGTTGCAAACAAGCGCTGATTAATTCATTCTGAATTAGTTTGACTCATTAGTTTGTTTGGGCTTGTATGTGATTGTTGTGTCTAGTAATTGACTGATTTCAAACCACTAGGTGGAGCTGTGGGATAGAAAAAGAAAGAGGAACTGAGAGAAGAGAAGAATAGAAAGAACCGATCGGCCTGCTTGTAAAGTTCTCCCGAGAGGAGTGTATGTTAAGATTGTAAGTTAGATTAGATGTTCATTGTTCTTAAGAACGTGTCGTACTTTCTACGTAACAGTGATCATGTTGGGAGAACTGGTTTAGGTTTGGGTTTTGGGCCAGTTGAGAACTATCGCGCAGCGCACAGTGCTGTGGAGGAGCGCGGGGGTGGATTGACAGCTGTGAGAAACAGGAACAGCTCCTTTATAGAGACATAAAAACTTGTAACAACATTGCTCTGCTGTGTCAGCCTGTAGAAGTTCTGGCTAAACTTTATTATTTTCTTTCATGGGCCAAAGTGACGTTAAATTCAATCAACTTTAAAGGGACACTAGTTAGTTTTGGCTTGTTTTTAGCACCCCCTAGTGTTCAAACCAAAAGTAAAACGTATCTCTCCTCGCTGCGCGTTCGTCTTTTTAACACTTTAATCTAACTGCTGAAATGTCCTCCCAGCCTTCATTAGTTTCTACGTGAGTTATTCATCACTAAATTAAACAAATCAGCTGCATTCATGATCTAAAACATGCAGGAAACGTGCTGGAGCCAGACTGCAGATCCAGGTAGGTCAAGTTGAATTTTTCTAAGTCCCAACAAACCAGACCGGCAACTGTGAAGTTGCAAGTGGAATATTCTGCCACAGGGGGCGACAGGGGCTGGGTGGCCTTTCATTAACCCTGTAAAGGGTCATTTTAGCACATACTGGCTCAAGAACATGATTTAAAAATATGAAAAAGTTGCAAAGTGTCCCTATAGCCCTTTTTATAAGACACACCATGCTGGCAAATCAGCGCAATATTACCGCAACGTGTTTCTTATGAACACGCCATGGCGGCATCATGTTGCGGGAATTTTGCGGCATTCGTGCCGCCACGCTTGATAGTAATATTGCGGTAATATTACGGCTTTGCCGGTCTTATAAACGCACATTAAGCGTTGGCGCAACAGAGGGAGGTGTCATGACCATGTGATGAATTATTGCTGCGCTCCGGCCGGGAACTATGTTAAAATTGAAAGTAAACACGCGCTTAAGTTTCACGTTTGTAAACAGAACCAGCTGAGATGATAAACTGGAGCGATGCACAGCTCTGGGAGCTTTTCTCCCTTAGATCTGCAGCCCAGATCATCTGACAGCTCACAGGGATGGTGGAGCACACACACCTGTAGCTGATTGTTAAAATAAAAACTTAAGGAGCGCAGCTTAGATCGCAATAAAAAGCAAGTTATGTCCAAAATACATGGAAGTCCGCGACAGCGTAGAGACCGCCCCCATACCTCCTTTTTGCCGCCATCGCGTAATCTTTTATAAAACGGACATGATTGCGCAACATTACCGCCACGGTCTGAGCTCTAAACGATGCCGATGCATCGGCGTTGCGGCAAATTGGCGGCATTGTTTTATAAAAGAGGCTTTAAGACAATTGGGAGGAAGCTTTGGTTTACTTTCAGTTACAGAAGATCTTGTTTTCCATATCTTCTCCCTCTTTAGACACAATCAGGAGATTAAAGTCAAAATGTCCCCAAACTACAAGAGGTTTGTAGTTAGCTGGTTAGTCAAGGAGGTCCATGAGCTGGCTATCAATAAATTTTAATTCAGCCCACAGGACCTGCTGGTATTATTACTATCAGCAATTATAAAATAAACATCCAACATTTTTATTGGAAGTTTATTTTATGTTTTAGTATTTTTATCCAGAGCTTGGTTCATGCTCCAACACATTTCTGAAATTCAGATAATGAGGATAAAAACAACTATAGGGCATATTTTCCTCTTCCAGCTATTTAGTGATGTTATTGCAGTGATAATTTAGTTCAGTTTTAAGCTCACTTATTTTACTAGTTCATTTAAAAACAATACCATTATAATTTAACCTGTTAAAATGCATTAGAATACAGGAGATGACATCTTCCTCACTCATTTTTTTTCCTGGGGGACAACCCCCAAACCCAATTTTAAATAACAAAATATGTGGGGTTTTTGTTAGTGGAATTAGTCAAATTAAACAAAAAGTAGATTTAGAAAGCTAACATACATAACAGTCAACCAAATTATTACTGAGGAAAAACAACATATCTCAATTATTCAATAAGACTGAACATGTTTCACTCAGAAAAAGTTACAGGAGCAAATGGCATCTTTGCATTGTCACTAAAAATGTACACAGTAGTTCTGCTGTCAATTATATATAAATAACAGCACCGTATTTTTACTGGAAAGATAAAGTGGCTTCCAACCAAATAGAAGAAATAGGTTCAACCAACCTACTTCTTTTAAACTCGGTTCCTGAAAGTTTCTTCTTATTCTCTTTGAGATATTCGAGCAGGCCTTTGAGCGGACCAGGGTCTCCCTCAGTCACAGCTTTGAACACATCCTTAAACCACTTCATCTCTTCGGATGTTAGGCCGTCAGGGCAGTCATATCCACTAATGAGTGGTCTGAAAGGTAAAAAAAAGCATTCAAGTATCTGAATTTTCACAGCCATGCAATAACTTATTGTAAAAACACAAAACAGTAATGGAAGTTGACAACACAAAGGCAACTAAAGGAGGCATTAGTATACTCAGTGAAGTAGGTTTAACTCAAATCTACACTGTTTGGGAGGAGTTCCATTTCAACTGAGACACGGCTTTAGCAGGTCCGCTCGTCAAAGGGGAGCTGCTCCCAAACTCTGAAGACTCCACCCCCTAGCCCTGACATTGTGTTTTTAGCCTGGTTCGGTATGCTTGGATCCACATCAAAGCAAGTGCAGGAAA
Organism: Aphyosemion australe; assembly: GCA_006937985.1. Lineage (NCBI taxonomy): Eukaryota > Metazoa > Chordata > Actinopteri > Cyprinodontiformes > Nothobranchiidae > Aphyosemion > Aphyosemion australe. The sequence continues at coordinate 269,642 of SSNS01000117.1, forward strand.
GTCAGCTGCAAATCAGTGGTTGAAGAACATTGCATAAACCAACTCTACTTTACCTGACGTTTATCTGTAAGAAAGAAGCAATAAAGCTACAGATATTTGCTGATGTGAGTAGTTACGTTTTTTCTGTGGTGATATCTGTGTCAGCCATCCTTGTAGGAGAAAGCGTGCCCCAATAAACTTCCTCATCTGACTCAATATCCATCAAACTGTAGGAAGAAGAATACATGTCTGTTAATCAGCTATTTATATAACTACAAAAGAACAATCATGAATTGAATTGAATAAAGGAATGCACCCCACCCCACACACAACTTTTTTCTGTGTATCCCCCACACAAACACAGACTTTAAGGACAGCAGACATCTAATTGATCACAACAGCAACAAGAGCAACCTTTCAAGCAGCTCCGTTTCTTGCATCAAAGCTATCTATAGAATCACCAAATGACAGTGGTCTCATCTTAGGGTTGATGTTTATGAAAAACACGTCTGTTTAACATTGTCTCCTGCTGGATCTCAGGTATGTCTTAATCAGATTCAATTAGGAGGAACGTCTCTCTGCAGCAGCAACTGTCACTGGCATTGTGGCAGCAATCTTCAGAGCCACCAGCATATTAGGGTCAATTTCCTTCAGTTTCTCTCCTCTTTTTGGAAATTCAAAGTCTGAGGTTGATAGGACCCTCTGTGGATTAATTCCACCTTCATCTTACCAGACAGGTCAGGTCAGTCAGCACGTCTAAATGAGCCTTGAGAGGCTCGTCGTGAATAGCTCAGCGGTTAAAGGATTGGGATGGTGTGCATGAGGATCATGGTTGAGTCATGGGCAAAGCAGTTCAAATGTTTTAGAATTAATATCAGTTCTTCACAATGTGAAATGCTCTAAAATACACGTGTTCTTAGTGGCTCAGTCTGCAAAACATTAGACTGGCGAGCAGAAGTTTTAGGGTTCAATTCCAGGAGACTGCCAGCTGTCTAACTCATGCTGCAGAAGCACTTTGGCACATCATTCTCTAAACAGTTAAACTCAAGGTTGTCGGTTCAATTCCAATATACACATAGCCAATGTTTTAGACTGTATGTGAATTCTTCACAGCATGAAATGATCTAAAATTCAACTTTTAACTACAAAACTAAAAATGACAAGTTGAAATGTTCCACCAGAACATCTCCAAGTGTGAAGGCATCTGGTGGTGCAGTGGGGATGCTTGCGATCGTAACAGGGGGCGTGTCCAGCGAGTGGCCTTGGGTAGCACATGCCACCCTTGAAATCTGATTGGCCACCCCACTGAGTTCCATTTAAATTGACTTTTCATTATCCACAACAGGATTTGGGATTACTAACCCCCAAAAAGCAGGTGGTAACATACACCTTCAACGTTTTCTCCAACCCCAGACCAACACAACATTTCTTTATTATTTCATATTGACATAAAGTGTTTAGAATCCCGGTCCCATACCCACTCCACTCCAGTTGGTGGCAGTAATGAGCCAAGAAGTGGCTAGCTATCTACCACAAATCAGCTTGAAGAAGAAGAAGAAATTGGTTTTGTGTCAAACAATTTCTTCTTCTTCAAGCTGATTTGTGGTAGATAGCTAGCCACTTCTTGGCTCATTACTGCCACCAACTGGAGTGGAGTGGGTATGGGACCGGGATTCTAAACACTTTGGGTCAATATGAAAAAATAATAAAGAAATGTTCTGTTGGTCTGGGGTTGGAGAAAACGTTGAAGGTGTATGTTACCACCTGCTTTTTTTGGTTTGTAATCCCAAGCCTGTTGTGGATAATGAAAAGTCAATTCAAATGGAGCTCAGAGGGGTGGCACCTGAGATGGCATGTGCTACCCAGACCAATCCCTGGACACGCCCCTGTTAACTGCACCACCAGATGCCTTCACACTTGGAGATGTTCTGGTGGAACATTTCAACTTGTCATTTTTAGTTTTGTATTTAAAAGATGAACACTCATAGGTTTGAACTGACAAACCTTTCAGGGGATTGAACACTAAACCCTGTGTACTCAAAACCAACACTGAACAGACTGAGCTACACAAGCAGATACTTCAGCTTAGATTTTTTTTTAGAGCTTTTCATGATGTCAATAATTCATATAAAGTCTAAAATTGTTCTTCTCGTTAGAGATTGAACCCTGAACCTTGAGCACAGCAACTGAATGTTAACTGATTGAGCTACACTGGTAGGGACAGCAAAATGGATTTTGTTTTTGCATTTCAGATGTCAAGAAGTCACACAAAGTCTAAAACATATCGCATTTCCTAGGATTGAACCCTGAATCATCTACATAAAAACCCCAATGTCTAACAGACTGAGCTATTCTTGAAGATGATTGCAGCTTGTATTTTAGATCATTTAATGCTGTGAAGAAATCACATACAGTCTGAAACATCGGTAGAATGTTTCTGCAGCTCGAGTTAGACAGCTCCTAGAATTAAACCCTGAAGCTTCTGCTCACCAGTCAATTGTTTCCCAGACTGAGCTATTCTAGCAGCGGCTGACGTCTTGTATTTTAGAGCATTTGATGTTGTGAAGAATTCACATCAAGTTTAAAAATTGCATAAACCAACTCTACCTGACGTTTATCTGTAAGAAAGAAGCAATAAAGCTACAGATATTTGCTGATGTGAGTACTTACGTTTTTTCTGTGGCGATATCTGTGTCAGTCATCCTTGTAGGAGAATGCTTGCCCCAATGATATTGCTCATCTAACTCAATATCCATCACACTGTTGGAAGAAGAAAGCATGTCTGTTAATCAGCTATTTATATAACTACAAAAGAACAATCCTGAGCTCTGAGAGAGACTGGCTACATCCACACCAACCTGAGGAGTTTATGTTCAGAGCTTCCTTTATATAGTCAGAGGTAGGATGGGACTGCATGAGGAAACACTAGAAATGTATTTGAACAATCTAAATTATGCAACAGCTTTGTATGCTGCCAATGATAAAAGCTCTGATTAGTTCACACCAAAGAAAGAAAACGTGATTCTGCTGTATGCAAGACACAAGCTGCAAAACTCCTTAACGAATCACTAAACTAACCTTAGCTTTTTCATTTTGCAGATTTATCTGACCCAGAGACGAGGGAAATTTTCTATGAGAATCACGAACCTCGGCCAAGAAAAGGACAGCCTCCTGTTTTCAAAACAGGAGTTAAAGTGTTTAGCACCTGGACACGTTACATTATGTTCCAATTAATGTTGAAAAAATCATCTTTGTGTTTCTCCAGCTACTAAATCTGTTAACATCCACATCTATAGTGTCACCTGCAATACATTTTGAACTGTTGTGTATTTTGAGTTGTTCAAACAAGTTCCCACAATGTTTAATGTTTCTCATGAGACTCGTGGCATTTTCTTTATGCAATCACTATTAGCTACATAAAAAACCAGATCCTCTCTTGTGGTGGTTGTTGGATAGACAGACACCAGAGTGTCTTGTTTCAGTTGGGTTATTTTTCTGATGTACTGCACATAGACAGCCAGCGCCACCTCCTCTCCTACAGCAGTAGTTCCATGGAACTGAGACGAAAAGCAGAATTCTTTTGAGATTTTTTATTGGAATGTTCTCAATGTCTGTGTGACGCTTGGCCTTCGGCTGTTTTACCTCATAATTCTGTGGTAAGATTCATGTTAGCTCCACTCTTTCATTTAACCTATTATATTAGCATCAGTGTGGAAGAGGGAGTGGGGGGGCACTAAGTCTACTTCTGGTCCGTGGGAGTCTATGGAGCGATAAAAGTTATTTTCTGATCCTGTTTGATATGTTCCATTGGTTTAACATGAATTTTAAAAACACATTTTGATTACAAGAAAGTGTTTATTTTCGACAGGCGGCAAAAGTTACTTTAGTCTTTGTGTGAAAACCCGTAGGAGACTCCAACTGCTTGTCTCACCAAATTTAGATCATCAAACCAGGCAAGAAGAAGAAAAATGGTGGAGTTTAGCGAGCTTCTCATCCTTCGTCCAGAGTGACAGGAGGAGCATTAAACGTGGAGAAAACCACTATAAATCTGGTCACGTGGTAAATAGCTGCTACAAGGGTGATAGTGGCAGAGGAGTTAAGTGGTCGCAATCGAAAGGTCGCAGGTTTGTGGCCCGCTGAGTCTGTCGCTGTCATGTCTTTGGGCAAGACACTTGACCTCACTTGCCTGTGATGGTGGTGGTCAGAGGGGCCGATGACGCAAATGCAGCCTCGCTTCTGTCAGACCGCCCCAGGGCGGCTGTGGCTGCATAGTAGCTCACCATCACCAGCAGCGTGTGAGAGTGCATGAAGCATATTTGAGTGTCCTAAAAAATGCTATATAAGTTTGATGCATTATTATTATTACGCTGGGGGAGAAGAGATTCTGCTGTAACGTCACATATGCGACTTCTGTGTGTGTGTGTGTGTGTGTGTGTGTCCTCTGTCTTCTCAAACCCCCAGTGAGTCACGGCAGATGGCTGCTCATACTGACCCAGGTTCTGTTGGAGGTTTCTTCCTGCTGAAGGAGAGTTTTCCTCTCCACTGTCGCTACATGCTTGCTTACTGTGGGGACTGCTGGGTTTTCTTATATAGGAATCTTTTAGCTAACTGGCATAAAGAACTGAGCTCAATTCACTGATGAGTAGGTTCAACTGGAATGTTTACTTTGTAAAGTGCTTTTAGAAGACTCTTGTTGTGATTTGGCATTATATAAATAAGCTCAACTGAATTGAATTGAATGGAAGTGATGCTTTCACGTGACAGTAACTTATTCTGTTTGTCTGGTCAAGTTTAAGTCTCAAAGCTTTTCCTTGTTAAAATAACTTCTGAAGCTTCCTGTTCAGTTGCATTCCTCCACTTCTTCATTAAAGACATTTTCTTCATGCCGTCTAGATTAGCTACCTGAAAAACTAGATCTGTTAGTGCAAACAGTAAGACCTCCAGGCATCTATGCCTATTAAACATTTGAACAATAGAGAAAGACGGAAATAACCACACTGAGAATTATGCCCCATTTAAATGGAAACGATGATTCAGAGGTGCTGTCAAGAATCTGTCGGTGTTTAGATTTAAGGCAAGCTGGCAAATGTTGGATATTGTTATTTAATAAAATTAAACTCATTTTATGAGAACCTTCACCAGCATCTTACGGGTATATTTGTATTTTTTATTTTCCAAACAAGTGATGTTAAATTTAAACAGCATCACTATTAGTTGTAATAGTTATGCATAAGGCTGAAAAATAACCAGTATGAACACGATGACTGCATTTGAAGAAAACTGTTAATATTGTTATTAATGTTTTGTTCAACTGTTTAGATTTTGTTTAATGCATGCTCTCAGTTATGGTGGCAGGCCTGTTGACTTGTTCTAATTACATTTGACTGAGTCGTGGTGGATG
>SSNS01000117.1:275091-410459 GCA_006937985.1 Aphyosemion australe
TAGTCAGTGACTCGATGCAATCTGCTGGGTTCCTTATATAGGAAACTTTTTTACTGAGTGGCTTAATGAACTGAACTGTATTGGAATGTTTACTTTGTGAAGTGCCTTGAGACGACTCTTGTCGTGATTTGGCGCTATAGAAATAAACTGAATTGAATTGAATAAAGGAACGCACCCCACCCCACACACACCTTTATTCTGTGTATCCCCCACACAAACACAGACTTTAAGGACAGCAGACATCTAAATGATCACAACAGCAACAAGAGCAACCTTTCAAGCAGCTCTGTTTCTTGCATCAAAGCTATCTATAGAATCACCAAATTACAGTGGTCTCATCTTAGGGTTGATGTTTATGAAAAACACGCCTGTTTAACATTGACTCCTGCTGGATCTCAGGTATGTTTTAATCAGATTCAATTAGGAGGAACGTCTCTCTGCAGCAGCAACTGTCACTGGCGTGGCAGCAATCCTCAGGGCCACCAGCATATTAGGGTCAATTTCCTTCAGTTTCTCTCCTCTTTTTGGAAATTCAAAGTCTGAGGTTGATAGGACCCTCTGTGGATTAATTCCACCTTCATCTTACCAGACAGGTGAGGTCAGTCAGCACGTCTAAATGAGCCTTGAGAGGCCCGTCGTGAATAGCTCAGCTGTTAAAGGATTGGGATGGTGTGCATAAGGATCATCTCCCTGGGCTGCCACCTTATCGTGGTGGAGGGGTTTGAGTGTCCCAATGATCCTAGGAGCTAAGTTGTCTGAGGCTTTATGCCTCTGGTAGGGTCACCCATGGCAAACAGGTCCTAGGTGAGGGATCCGACAAAGTGCAGCCCAAAGACCCCTTATGACGAGTACAATAAATGGAATCAGTGTTCCCTCGCCCGGACGCAGGTCACCGGGGCCCCCCTCTGGAGCCAGGCCTGGAGTTGGGGCACGCTGGCGAGCGCCTGGTGGCCGGGCTTTCACCCATGGAGCCCGGCCGGGCATAGCCCGAAGAGGAGACGTGGGTCCCCCTTCCCATGGGCCCACCACCCGTGGGAGGGGCCAAAGGGGTCGGGTGCGATGTGCAAAGGGCGGTAGCCGAAGGCAGGGACCTTGGCGGTCTGATCCTCGGCTACAGAAGCTAGCTCTTGGTACGTGGAATGTCACCTCTCTGGTGGGGAAAGAGCCGGAGTTGGTGTGTGAGGTTGAGAAGTTCCGACTAGATATAGTTGGACTCACCTCAACGCATGGCTCTGGCTCTGGAACCAGTTTCCTCGAGAGGGGTTGGACTCTCTACCACTCTGGAGTTGCTCCCACTGAGAGGCGCCGAGCAGGGGTGGGCATACTTCTTGCCCCCCCATCTTGGTGCCTGTACGTTGGGGTTTACCTCGGTGAGCGAGAGGGTAGCCTCCCTCCGTCTTCGGGTGGGGGGACGGGTCCTGACTGTGGTTTGTGCTTATGCACCAAACTGCAGCTCAGACTACCCACCCTTTTTGGAGTCCCTGGAGGGGGTGCTGGAAAGCGCTCCTTCGGGTGACTCCCTCGTTCTGCTGGGGGACTTCAATGCTCACGTGGGCAACNGCTGCTCATCCTGAGCCAGGATCCTCTGGAGGTTTCTTCCTGTTAAAAGGGAGTTTTCCTCTCCACTGTCGCTACATGCTTGCTTAGTATGATGATTGTTGTAAAGACACTGACACTAGTCAGTGACTCGATGCAATCTGCTGGGTTCCTTATATAGGAAACTTTTTTACTGAGTGGCTTAATGAACTGAACTGTATTGGAATGTTTACTTTGTGAAGTGCCTTCAGACGACTCTTGTCGTGATTTGGCGCTACAGAAATAAACTGAATTGAATTGAATAAAGGAACGCACCCCACCCCACACACACCTTTTTTCTGTGTATCCCCCACACAAACACAGACTTTAAGGACAGCAGACATCTAAATGATCACAACAGCAACAAGAGCAACCTTTCAAGCTATCTATAGAATCACCAAATGACAGTGGTCTCATCTTAGGGTTGATGTTTATGAAAAACACGCCTGTTTAACATTGACTCCTGCTGGATCTCAGGTATGTTTTAATCAGATTCAATTAGGAGGAACGTCTCTCTGCAGCAGCAACTGTCACTGGCATTGTGGCAGCAATCCTCAGGGCCACCAGCATATTAGGGTCAATTTCCTTCAGTTTCTCTCCTCTTTTTGGAAATTCAAAGTCTGAGGTTGATAGGACCCTCTGTGGATTAATTCCACCTTCATCTTACCAGACAGGTGAGGTCAGTCAGCACGTCTAAATGAGCCATGAGAGGCTCGTCGTGAATAGCTCAGCGGTTAAAGGATTGGGATGGTGTGCATAAGGATCATGGTTGAGTCATGGGCAAAGCAGTTCAAAAGTTTTAGAATTAATATCAGTTCTTCACAATGTGAAATGCTCTAAAATACATGCTGTTGCCATCTTCAAGAATAGCTCAGTCTGTTAGACATTGGGGTTGTTATGTAGATGGTTCAGGGCTCAATCCTAGGAAATGCAATATGTTTTGGACTTTGTGTGACTTCTTGACATCTGAAATGCACAAAAAAACCACATTTTGATGTCCCTACCAGAGTAGCTCAATCAGTAAAACATTGGGTTCCTGTGCTGAAGGTTCATGGCTCAATTCCTAAAGAGAAGAAACATTTTAGACTTTATAAGAATTATTAACAATATGAAAAGATCTAAAAATATCCTAGATGAAGTGTCTGCTTGTGTAGCTCAGTCTATTAGGCATTGGGATAGAGTGCACTGGGTTTAGTGTTCAATCCCCTTAATGGTTTGTAGTTTCTCTGTTCAAACCTATGAGTGTTCAACTTTTAAGTACAAAACTAAAAATGACAAGTTGAAATGTTCCACCAGAACATCTCCAAGTGTGAAGGCATCTGGTGGTGCAGTTAACAGGGGCGTGTCCTGGGATTGGTCTGGGTAGCACATGCCATCTCAGGTGCCACCCCACTGAGCTCCATTTAAATTGACTTTTCATTGTCATCAACAGGATTTGGGATTACAAACCCCAAAAAAGCAGGTGGCAACATACACCTTCAACGTTTTCTCCAACCCCAGACCAACAGAACATTTCTTTATTATTTTTTCCTATTGACATAAAGTGTTTAGAATCCCGGTCCAATACCCACTCCACTCCAGTTGGTGGCAGTAATGAGCCAAGAAGTGGCTAGCTATCTACCACAAATCAGCTTGAAGAAGAAGAAGAAATTGGTTTCGTGTCCATAGATATCATATAAACACTAGATGCCTTACCCGCGCTGTTCGTGGATTGGACGAACGTCCCTACGCAGCGGCCATCTTACCTCGGACAGCTGCCCCCTTTCGTAACATTGGTGTCAATGGTGAATGTACTATTTAAACAACTCTAACTTGCTCAATTTTCAACCGAATTTCAAACGGTTTGGTTTGTTATAAACGCCAGAGATGTGGCTGTAAAATATGACGGATTTGGCCCGTTAATTTAAAAATGTTAAAGTATGTCCTATCAAGCCTATGTGCTATAAGGTTTGTAATAATGCAACCGGCTTGTAAATCCGTTCATTTTTAATCGAGTTAAGTGTGTTTTTGTTGAAGTTGTTCACTCACCTTCCATCTGCTACCATTGAGAACGGAACGTAAGCTGTCCGAGGTAAGATGGCCGCCGTGTAGGGACGCTGTCGACTCCCAGTTAAGGCATCTAGTGTTTATATGATATCTATGTTCCTGTCAAACAATTTCTTCTTCTTCAAGCTGATTTGTGGTAGATAGCTAGCCACTTCTTGGCTCATTACTGCCACCAACTGAATGTTAACTGATTGAGCTACACTGGTAGGGACAGCAAAATGGATTTTGTTTTTGCATTTCAGATGTCAAGAAGTCACACAAAGTCTAAAACATATCGCATTTCCTAGGATTGAACCCTGAACCATCTACATAAAAACCCCAATGTCTAACAGACTGAGCTACTCTTGAAGATGATTGCAGCTTGTATTTTAGATCATTTAATGCTGTGAAAAAATCACATACAGTCTGAAACATCGGTAGAATGTTTCTGCAGCTCGAGTTAGACAGCTCCTAGAATTAAACCCTGAAGCTTCTGCTCACCAGTCAATTGTTTCCCAGACTGAGTGATTCTAGCAGCGGCTGATGTATTGTATTTTAGAGCATTTGATGTGAAGAATTCCCATTATGTTTAAACTTGGCAGATTGTTTCTGCATCATGATTTAGACAGGAGGCCGTCTCCTTTAATTGAACCCTGAACTTTCAGCTTTCAGGTCTAACGTTTTCCAGCCTGAGTTATTCTAGCAGCTGTGGACAACTTGTATTTTAGATCATTTCATGCTGTGAAGAATATACATCAAGTTTAAAAATAGACATAGTTTATGCAGCATGAGTTAACCAGGACGCAGTGTCATGGAGTTGAACACTGAATCTTCATCTCTCCAGTCTAACGTTTTCCAGACTGAGCTTTTCTTGCAGACGCTTGCATCATGTATTTTGGAGCATTTCATGTAGTGACGAATTCACATCAAGTTTAAAAATTGGCAGATTGTTTCTGCAGCATGAGCTAGACATGGGGCGTCTCCTGGAGTTGAACCCTGAGCGCTCCTGGGGTTGACGTTTGTCATTGAAATGGGCAAAGATGATGTTTGAATCCTTTGACAAAACTCGCCCGTTTCAATGACAAAGGATTCAAACATTTATCACTGTTCTTTATGTAAGAGGTTAGTTTTGCAGGGGGAGGGAAAATGGAGGGTGACTTCTGCCCAAGGAGAACAAAGGCTACTTCAAATGACTGTTTTCCACGAAACAGGTGAGTTATGCCGAAGGTTGCAAATATCCTCCAACATCACTTTGTGTTTTCATTGGTGGTTCTCTCCAAAACATTCGAAGATCACATCACTGTTGTTCATAAAATGCATGAGTTCCACCAAAACAACCAGCTTCCAACTTCCAGCATAATAACGTTAGACCAACTACGTTTTCCGATATAGGGCTCCTCATTTTCTTGTACCATGGGGGGCCCTGATCTTCCCACGAGGTCTTGAACCCTCATCCTTCAGCTGTCGAGTTGAACGTCTTCCAGATTGAGCTATTCTTGCAGATGCTTGGGTCTTGTATTTTGGAGCATTTGATGTTGTGAAGAATTCACATCAAGTTTAAAAATTGGCAGATTGTGTCTGCAGCATGAGTTCAATAGGAGGCTGTCTAATGGAATTGAGGCCTGACCCCTCCTGGAATTGAACCTTGAGCCTTCAGCTTTCCAGTCTAATGTTTTCCAGACTGAGATATCCTTGCAGATGCCTATATCTTTTATTTTGGCGCATTTGATGTTGTGAAAAATGTACATCCAGTGTAAAAAATTTGTCAGATTGTTTCTGCAGCATGAGTTCGACAGCAGGAACTCTCCTAGAATTGAACCCTGAGCCGTCTGCTTTCCACTCTATTGTTTTCAAGACAGCTATTAGCAAATGCTGACAGCTTGTGTTTTAGATCATTTCATGTTGTGAAGAATTCACATCAAGTCTAAAACTTTGGCAGTGTGAATGGAGGAATTAAACCCACAACCTTCTGCACCACAATACATTTTATAGAGTGCTGCACCAAACTGCTTTTGCAGCGAGAGGTAGACAGCTGGCAAGCTCCTGGGATTGAACCCTGAAAGTTAATTTCTGTTTAGAATGTCCCGGCTGTCATTTGTGGTCTAATGCCGCCATCTAGTGGCTGAAAAATACATCAGACTACAAATGACAGCCAGGACATTTAAACAAAAATGAACAGTCTGGCACGCCTGATCAAACAGCTAATAGAATATAATGGGGAGGTTTGGCTGTCCTGCCTGTCACACCATCTGTGTGAGTGTGCTCACTCTGTGGATCAGCCAAGCCTCTTCCCTGTGGTGTGTCAGGAGCCTCCAGATCATCGATGTGCCCACCAGTCGCTGGCTGCTGTCCGTGTACTGGCTACTCATGATCCCCCTGACTTAAAGATGGAAAAAATAACCAAATTGATTCTGATTTGGGAAAAGAAACAAACAAATCCTGGTTAGGTCTGATGCCATAAATAAACCTTTGTTAATCTTTATCACCTGTGTCACGTCCTAGTTCAACAAGGTGCAGATGTGTTGACTCCATCTGGTGGACGTGTGTTGTGAACCTTTAACACGCACGATTCAAGCACTTTCATTTCTGCGTTTCTTGTGTCGTTTGTGATGAAAACAAACAGAACTACGTTTCATTGTTCTGTCCTGTAATGTTCATTGAACCTGTGTTGTGTCAACTAAATACACTTCTGTAATAAATGTAGACAACTTGTGACAAAATGATTTACTTTATTAAACAGAACAGCCCATGTCAAAAACCATGCTGATTCCACGATTTCACAAACTTTTATCTAAACGTCTGGAAGGACAGGAGCGATACTTGGTCTCTGCTCTGATGCGAGGTGATGCTTGACCAAACTCAGCCCTTTTGTTAAGGACAGTTATGAGGTGATGTTTGACATTAATATTTGAGATAATGCTTGAAGCTTTTGGCAGAAACACCTCCTTCATGAACCACAGTCCTGAGGCTGTATTTGCCTCTTCGCAAACTCACCGCTTTCACAAAAAAAAAAGTGAAATATTTGACACATATGGAATTTTAGAGATTTAGAGAAAACAGTCCGTGATTCAATCACAAGGCTTTAATTTCAGTCATGCAATATCAAAACAAGGAGACACTTAGAGACCTTTTCCAAAGCAGTAATAGGAGTGTGTCCAACAGTCTCTCTTCCCCTCCAGAAACCAAACCAAAGAAATGATTTACAACAGTGGACTCTTCTAGGAATGGAGGAGGGCTAGTTCAACAGGTAGGGGGGTTTGAATGAGAGATCACCTCTTGCCCTTTGAAGCAGAACCTTTAGAAACAAACGCTTCATCATTTACAATAAAAGCCCCCCGCTCTGACAACATGAATGGTTTTTACTGTGTTGTAACTGACAAGAATCACTATGGGAGAGATGAAGTTAACGACATTTTTCCATTACACTAAACCCTTTTGATTCATCTAATCACACCACAAAAAAACATTACATCAAGTTTAAATGATATAAGACAACACAAGCATAAAATATGCAGAAGATTCTATGAAAAGAAATGCATGAATGGCAACGGTGATCACACATAAACCTGACAGCAAACACAGAAAACCCAGCAAAGTTCAGTCCAAGCCCAGAAGCAGACGCGTAAAAACAGAATACATCGTCTCACAGTACAATGAACAAATGAACAATCATAAAAATGCATACTATTACACAGGTATTTATACACTTTGTGAGGATGTAAATAGTCCTTAGATGAGATGACTCCTTCCTCCATGCTGGGAAGAAAAGAAAACGCGCAAATGAAAAGATGAAAGGTCAGTGACCTTGTGGACGCAGACAGAACCTCAACAGGGATTATTGTGCCCTGTAGAAGAGGTTTGTCAGTGAAAACTTAAAGTCTGTAGGAAAAAACAACAGCAGTCCTTGTTTAAGATGAACAGACGTCCTCTTGAGGTCAGGGAGGCAAGTCTGACCTACGTTGGGGACACCTGTAAAATCCTCCCACAGGTGGCAGCTATTGTGCACGTCATCAGAACGTCCCTTTCAGAAATAAAACAAAGCAAATAATCCAATAATCCAAGGTCCTTAGGAAGTTGAAGGAAGCAAACTCGTATCACCTGGAGGTGAGGAGTGAAAGTTTAGGAAACCATAAACAGCACCTAGTGAAGGGCACGGGTCCAGCCTTCAGGCATAGGAGAATTCTGAAGACTCTGAAGCTGCAGCACAGTCCTTCAGTGTCTGTTAGAAGGTCTTAGACAGACTTCAGCAACACACAATCAGCTAAAACATTACAGCCATCAAACAGAAGATCATAAAGCAAAAGAAAAACCCACGAAGCACAGAGATCATTGCCAAGAACCCTCAACAACGTCAACAGCAAGGCCAACACATCACCAAGAGAACAATGATGTCATACGACCCCCAAATAAAATAGAAAAGGTCAGAGGTCACCTGTCGCAGGTGCTATTCTCCAGAAAAACAAACATCATGAAAGATGGATTCTAACAGTTCTAAATAAGAAAAGACAAAGCTAAATAAGAGTTTCAGAATGAAATATTCATAAAACATCTAAATAAAACAAACCCAAGAAGAAGGTGAGTTATATTACAACATAATTACAAACATCAGTAAGAGCCCTTCTTCATGGGCTGTCATCAGCTGGACTGGTGACGGGGCTTGTATCCGGTATTCCTGGTGCGCGTCATGTGGGAGTGACTCGTGAAACTGTTGGAAGGATAAAAAGAGAAGTTTTTACATCTCTCACTACTATCAAGCGTCTATTAGAAGAAACCTTCTCACTAGAAGTCTTCTCTGACGGTGGTTTCAGCACAGCAGGGCTCCACAATTCGTCCAGCCCTGTTAAGAAAACAAACACTTAGTCCAGAGGCAATAATGATCAGGTTCTCTGGTGTAAACAACAAAGATGTCAACATGTGTTTATGAACAACCCAACCATTCCTAGATAAACTAAATTAGCATACAGCCGTAGTGAAGTAGAAGAAACATTAGTCCTTGACCCAACAAACTTCCTGCTGACTATCAACAATTCTTAAACAGCAAACAGGTTACTCAATGACCAATAAGAACAGATAATAAGCAAAGTCAAGTCATACTTGCCATATAAAGGCCTTCCTCGTACTAAAAACAGGAAGACACACAAAACAATTAACTTTTAAATGAACTGAGTGGAGAGGAGACTGCAGGCTGAACATATCGTGTCGGCTGAATGACCACTCGAAGCAGATGACGCCGTGCGTCCCACGGGATGAGCAAACACCTGAGCGATCCCTGCAGCAGGAGCAATATTAGTGCCCGTCCAACCCCCATGTCATAACCGCTGGGATTAGCCATACTTACAGCTGATGTGTTAGGTAGGTCTCACGCACAACCACACGCTTCCTGACACAGGTCAGCGGAACCGAAGGTCTTCTCCACAGCAGACATGCAAGAGAGGAAAGCGCCACAGCGTCGCCATTTATACTGGGCTCTCTTAAAGGCCAGTTAACTGGTTGAGAAGCCGACCAGTCCTGCTACACGAAGAAGAGCAAAAACACATCAAACCCAATGTTCTTCTTGAAACTGGTAAGATCTGCCAACGGATTCAAACGTCTCACATCACTGAGTTTTACATGAAAGTGATTTTTTTTTACTTAAGAGATTCAAGCATCAGCTGAAAGAGGCGAGTTATGCAGGGGGAGGGAAAAACATCACATCACTGTTTATAATGAAATGTGTGAGTCAAACATCCCCTTGTTACCATTTGTCATGAAGGTGGTAAAGGTTAGGGTTTAACATTTCACATCACTGTTCATGAAGAAGGTGAGGTCTGCAGAGGGAGAGTGAAACATCGTATCACTCATGAAGAGTGAGTTTTGTCCAAGCAGTGTAAAACATCACATCATATCACTCTTTTAATGAAACAGCTTAGTTTTGCCAAAGAAGAGTGAACCACCTCAAGTCACTCATTCTGTGATTTCTGCCAAAGGAGGGTCAAACATCACATCACTGTTTTTAATGAAATGGGTGAATTTTTCCGAAAGAGTAAAACATCCCCTTGTTACCATTTGTCCTGAAAGTGGTAAGTTCTGAAAAAGGAGAGTAAAACATTTCACATCACTGTTGTTCATAAAATGCGTTTGTTCACAAAAGAGGTGAAAACTGCCAAAAAGTGTCACATCACTGTTTCTCATGAAACAGTAGTTCTTCCAAAGGATAATAAAACATAACCTCATTACAAGTTTTGATGGCGTGGGAGAGTTCTGCTGAAGGAGAGTAATACCAAACATCACATCACTGTTTTTAATTAAACCGGTAAGTTGTGCAAAAGGATTCAAACATCAGTTCACATCACCATTCTTCAAGAAAGGAAAGAGTTCTGCCCAAGCAGGTCAAACATCACAACATATCTGTTTTTAATGAAACAGGTGAACAATACAAAAGAGCAGAAAACCACCTTATATCATTGTTTTTCAAAAAATGAACCAGTTCTGCCAAAGGAGCTACAAAACATTTCAAATCACTGTTCTTCATTAAAGAGGTGACTTCTGCAGGGAGAGAGTGAACCATTACATCAGTTTCATTAAACGGGTGAGTTCTGCCAAAGGATGCAAATCATCCCACATCACTTTGTTTTCATTTAAGTCCCCCCCCCCCCAATTAGATTCAAACATTTCACATCACTGTTCATAAAAATGCGAGTTCTGCCAAAAAAATGCAAATATCTCAAATCAGTTTTTCACAAAAAGGGGTGAAACTTAGCCTGGCAAGCCATCCTATGTATGTGAATATAAACTCTGCAAAGCAAGAATTTGGTCTAGTTCACTAGGCTAGGTGAAACTGCCAAAGGAGAGTCAAACATCCTCTTGTTACCATTCATCATGAAAGGTCTGGAAAAGGAGGAGAGTAAAACATTTCACATCACTGTTCACGAAGAAGCTGAGGTCTGCAGAGGGAGAGTGAAACATCGCATTACTGTTACTCATGAAACCAGTGAGTTCTGTCAGTGTAAAACATCACATCACTCTTAATGGATCGGGTTAGTTTTGCCTAAAAAGAGTGAACCACCTCGAATCACTGATTTCTGCCAAAGGAGGGTCAAACATTGCATCGCATCACTGTTTTTAATGAAACGGGCGAGTTCTGCCAAAGGATTCAAATATCATCTGACATCATGGTGCTTTTTCCAAAACATTCAAACCCATCACATCACTGTTTTTAATTAAACCGGTAAGTTGTGCAAAAGGATTCAAACATCAGTTCACATCACCATTCTTCAAGAAAGGAAAGAGTTCTGCCAAAGCAGGTCCAACATCACAACATGTCTGTTTTTAATGAAACAGGTGAACAACACAAAAGAGCAGAAAACCACCTTATATCATTGTTTTTCAAAAAATGAACCAGTTCTGCCAAAGGAGCTACAAAACATTTCAAATCACTGTTCTTCATTAAAGAGGTGACTTCTGCAGGGAGAGAGTGAACCATTACATCAGTTTCATTAAACGGGTGAGTTCTACCAAATGATGCAAATCATCTCACATCACTTTGTTTTCATTCAAGTCCCCCCCCCCCCATAGATTCAAACATTTCACATCACTGTTCATAAAAATGAGTTCTGCCAAAACAATGCAAATATCTCCAGTTTTTCACAAAAAGGGGTGAAAACTGCCAAAGGAGAGTCAAACATCCCCATTCATCATGAAAGTTCTGGAAAAGGAGGAGAGTAAAACATTTCACATCACTGTTCACGAAGAAGGTGAGGTCTGCAGAGGGAGAGTGAAACATCACATTACTGTTACTCATGAAACCAGTGAGTTCTGTCAGTGTAAAACATCACATCACTCTTAATGGATCGGGTTAGTTTTGCCTAAAAAGAGTGAACCACCTGGAATCACTGATTTCTGCCAAAGGAGGGTCAAACATTGCATCGCATCACTGTTTTTAATGAAACGGGTGAGTTCTGCCAAAGGATTCAAATATCATCTGACATCATGGTGCTTTTTCCAAAACATTCAAACCCTTCACATCACTGTGGTTCATGAAATGCGTGAGTTCTGCTAAAAAATGCAACTATCATCAGTTTTTCACAAAAGAGGTGAAAACTGCCAAGAGCCAAACATCCCATCATATCACTTTTTACATGAAACAGGTGAGTTCTGCCCAAGGATTCAAACATCAAGTCACATCAATGTTTTTCATGACAGTGGTGGTTTTCCCCCCAAAAGGTTCAAACGTCATCTCACATCACCACTCTTAATGAGGTTCATGAAATGCGTGAGTTCTGCTAAAAAATGCAACCATCATCTCAAATTAGTTTTTCACAAAAGAGGTGAAAACTGCCAAGAGCCAAACATCCCATCATATCACTTTTTACATGAAGCAGGTGAGTTCTGCCCAAGGATTCAAACATCAAGTCACATCAATGTTTTTCATGACAGTGGTGGTTTTTCCCCCAAAAGGTTCAAACGTCATCTCACATCACCACTCTTAATGAAAGGGTTCTGCCAAAGGAGGCTCAAGCATCACATCACGTCTGGTTTTAATGAAACGAGTGAGTTCTGTCAAAGAGGAGCAGAAAACCACCTTCTCATTGTTTTTCAAGAACTGGATGAGTTCTGTCAAAGGAGCTACAAAACATCATTTTAAATCACTGTTCTTCATTAAAGAGGTGAGTTCTGCAGGGAGAGAGCAAACCATCATTAAAATGCACCAGTTCTGACAAAAAAATGTAAATATTACCTCAAATCACCATTTCTCACAAAAAGTAAAAAGTGTCATATCTTCTGGACACCAGGGGCAAACAACTAAATAACATTAACTCCCTCTCCTCCAAGCCCAATATAGATAATCTTCTGAAGAAACTCAGACTGGGTTTCTTTTTTCAAAATAAACTGTTTTTCTTTTGAGGCCAAAAAACGACTAGTTACTGCAACATTTCTGTCTATTCTGGATTATGGAGACCTTTTGTATATGAATGCCTCAGCACAGTGTCTTGGTAAGATTGATGTGGTTTATCATGCCTCGCTGAGGTTTATTACTAACTGTAGACCAATGACCCATCATTGTAAATTGTATTCTCGAGTGGGATGGCCTTCTTTGTCCACCAGGAGGTTGGCACATTGGTACACTTTCATTTACAAGGCCATGCTTGGATTACTACCCAACTACATCTGTAACTTAATCTCACGGAGAAGTGTAACTTCTCACAGTCTGCGTGCAAACGATCAGTTGTTACTCTGTGTTCCGTTTGCTCGCACTGAACTGGGCAAAAGGGCTTTTGTTCACTCTGCTCCTTCTGCATGGAACAGGCTGCAGGAAAACTGGAAACTAACCGAGCTAATCTCCTTGAATACATTTAAAACCAGACTGAGAGCCCTTGAGACAGATTCCCTGTGTTGTAACTGCCTTCTGTAATTCTGTACATAACATGTCTGTGTAACTGAAAAATTTTGTATCCAACTTTTGCTGCCTCTTGGCCAGGACTCCCTTGAAAATGAGGTTTTTAATCTCAATGGGACCATCCTGGTTAAAAAAAGAATAAATAAATTAATTAGCAAACAGGCAATTAACAACAGTGTAACAGAAAATGTTACCTTTTCTTAAAATAGTAAAACAAAAGTATCGCTGAACTTATAAAGTCAGTTATGTGTAATTAAATAAAATGTGCAGGAGATCAAAAGAATGTTAAAATATGCATCAACTACAAAAACGTTAACCGTCAAGTTCAGCTTATTGTTTAAACTACATAGAACATTCTTCAAGTATAATTTCAAGTTAAATGCTTCAGACCTTCAAAAGGTTACACAAAATGTTAAAATAAATGTAACCAGACCGTGCCAAAAAAGAAAAATAGCAAATACAATAACAATCATTGTCCAAGTCATTTTAGAAAAGGCTCCAGCAGGTCTTGGGGTCCACTTTGTTAGGACTTGGGGCATCACAGGTCCTTTCCAAATGAAGAAATTAAGCACCGACTCCACTCCAGTGACACTCTGTCCTTGCTGCATATCCATGCTGGCATTAACATGGCTGCAAGTACTACAGCCCAACTGTTTATTTTTGCCGATTAGCCACTTATATGTTGTGGAGAAATGGTGTATTTGTGCTTGGGACCAACATTCCGGTCACTGTTGCTCAATAACGTGACTTTTTAGTCCCAAGTCTAAAAGAGCACCTGTGAATCTTTTGTGCAACCATTTTTTTCCCCACTTGCAGTTAATATGATTATTTTGGTCACCAATTAAGATCACTACTGAGTGATTTAGAGGACTTTTTGCTCAGAATGCTAGTTGGCCCCATTCACTTACTGTGTTTATGCTAAAGCAGTACAGCTGGTTCAGAATGACTGGGCTGGTTACAAATTGTTTTTCCCCCACTTAACCAACTCTGGGAAATATGTCAACAAAATTTCACTTTTGGGTGGAATATCACTTTAAATTCAGTCACTTCACATTAACAATTGCCATAGCTAGTGAACTCAATGATATAATTGCTCATCTTATAGCCAATATTTTTTCTCTATGGGACAGTCAAGGCTAAATATACTATTGGAAATAATTTGTTTAATTATTTAGAGTTTTGTAAATCATCTTAATATCTCCCCATCAATCTGATATTCAGCAGGGCCCAACAGCCTCCAGAGGAGACCATCTATCAAACGCCCGATTTACAAAAACTGTCCAAAACCAGCAACCTAGTGATGGGGTAAAACAATAACAAATGGAGTTAACTAAAAGTGTCACTCAAGAGGAGGATATAGATAGCCACACCTGGGAGTTTTAAAAGTCCTCCTTCCTGAAAACCCCAAAGTGGACAACCACGTAGCTCTGTTGGGAGTGACCACCACCCGCTTAATAAGCTGTTTGTATTAAATAAACTCAGATACTCATCACTCCATAGATCCCGGCAGAAGGTTGTAGAACCCACACACGGAGGAAACTCCGAACACCAGCCTAGGGATCTGTTAGGGATTTTCCCAATCAACCTAATTACCTGACGCTGAGGAGATAAGGCAGAAAGACAAAATAAAACACATAGAGCCGTTTGCAAATGATGACAGACCAACTCAGGACAGAGTACAGTCTGCCCCGAGCGGCTGCCAGCAGAGTTTATTTAAAGTATGAGATAAGGAAGTGGGTGTGTTCAGATGTGTGTGCGTGTGAGATACAGAATGAAATAGAGAAGCGGTACAGGATTCAGAAATCCTAGAACAGGATCCTTGGCAAATCTCATCCTGGCCTTCGAATCAGCAGCTTCCTCCCTCTCAGCTCAGCTGTTGGCGTAATTATTATGTCTATGGTCTTCATCAGCTGATGCGCCGCACCTGTGCTTGTCAGTATGGCAAGCCAAAGGGATCACTAACCGCCCACTTTTGAACACGTTCGGATAAATCTCCGTCTTTTATGGCAAGCCAAAGGGGCCAAAAAAAACGCGCGTTATGCCCGCCAAAACGCGCGTCTTGAACGCCCAAACCTGTACGGAAAGCCAATGGTGAAACAAACACGTGGCAAAAAAGAATTAATAAAACAGAAGGACATAAACACTAAAATCTGCTTCAGCTGGGTTGATAAACAAATAAAGTAAAAAAAGATGAGTCCTGATACTTTAATTACTCTAAAACCTTCTATATAAATATATCTGTATATTTGTATTGGATTCTTGTTTGTGGTTACATCTACTTTTCTATTTGTATCTGAAACATGTTTACCTGTAATTGTTTACAATAAAGAAAGTCACTCATAAAATGTTTGTGTTTGCAACCTTTATTTTGGTTAGGGGGGAATGTTTGTGCAAGACATTTTTATTCCTGAAGGTTCTGCTAAACTGGAGCATCACATTTTCACACCGTAGAGAAAACAGGCCCCCTCCACCGCTGCTCAATTACACCAGAGATTTTCAGATTACATCAGAGCAGAAACAAACCTAGAGTGAGTCGGAGCGTTCCGCTGACCAACAACATGGCTGACTGACCCTCTGGAAAAAGACTCCTGTTTAGACAGAATATCATCATCCAGGTCATTTACATTTAGAGCTACGATGTGCTTCAACAGATGAAATTCATACGTAGTGATACTTCTGCATCAAAACAACACAGAAACCCCAAATACATCATTGCATTTAACTTGTGGATCAGAACCACTCACTCTAGATTTGTTTGCTGCTCGGTTCACATCTTTGCATTTTTACTTCACAAGATTTCTTTTAACCAACAAAACGAGGGCAGCGGCTTCTTTGTGTCGCTAGATGGTTGCCTATTACTGTCAGAACTTCAGTTCAGGTTCACCATTGCTTTTGGCTGGGGTGGGGTGGGGGGGTTGGAAAGGGACACCTGGTCACTTTGGTCAGTGAGTCAGCAGCAAACAGTCGACACATCCTGACAGTGTTAGAGTCGTGGCACGCTTCAGGACTTCAGTCCATGACACAGCATCAGTAGTTAGCTTGGTCCCCCATCAGAGATTCACTTTGTGCACCTTTTGTCCGTGTGCACACCTGTGTGCAAGTACCCAAGCTCATCATACACTCACGAGCACACACACTCACACACTTCTCCATACTAAAGCCCATTGGAGGCACTTCATATGAAACTGTAGAACCTGACGGTGTCGGGCTGTAACGAGGCAGTTCAGACTTCGTAAGACGAGTCGAGTCGTTTAGTGTTTTCATGGTTTTGACTTGATGCTGAGAATCCCAAACAGGCTTGGAGGCTCTTCAGACCACAGGTGGACACTTTAAACACAGCTCTCTTGTTATTTACACCATAATCTCCCAATAAGACCAATCAAACAAACCAAACGTACAGCCGGGCTACTGGAACATTTTTGTCATACGGTCATCAAATAAATATAGTTATTTTGCTAACAAAGCCCAAACATCATTATTCATAATAATAGACACACAAATCATAAGAGTGTGTGTTGATTCAGTAGCAGCTTCAAGATACAGGCACATCAAAACCAGAGCCCTAAGAAAACAAGAAAAACTGCCATCAAGTATGAAGACCGAACCGCAGAAAGCTCCTGATTCAGCCGTTTCTCCTCTAAAGATGAAATTCCTTCTCCCTTTTCCCGCCCGTCCTGTTTTAGGAGCAGCTCAGAAAGGAAAAAGACGTTCAGACGCTCACCTCCCATGAGCCTTGGAGCTCAGACCACGTCGGCTTTGGGAGGGGAAACAAATATAATTTGAAAACTAGATGAGGATACTCGTGAAGTAGATCAGAAACACAGCTGGAACATTTTAAAATGACTGCTACAGCCCTATTCTAATGACCTATTCGTTATGCTAAACACTAAAGTTTTCTTTCAGAAATGTTTCAAATCCTTGATTTTTACGCAACATTTAGGACAACAGGATGGGCGATTTGTTACCATGACGACTCCGTTTAAGGCTACATCATCAACTCCCACTAAAGCATCTTAACGGAAAAAACCGAAGGGAAGATCAGAGGGGTGAAAGCTCTCTCTCCTACTATAAAGGCATCCATTAGTTGATGAAGAAGCTCAGTTACACAGAGGTGAGTGGAATATAATTATTATGGCATTTAAGGCTTTTTCCAGAAGGCTTGTTGCCAATAAAACAAACCTAAAGAGGATGGGTCGTGCTAGTTTGATTTCTGGAAATAAACATTTTAATAGCTAAAAACATAAACAGAGATGCCAGTGATTAGTAAACAGGCTACAAAAAAGCCACGATAAAAATGTCCACATCACATTAGCTCTACAGCAGTAAAGTGGTGAGAAAAGGTGTTAAATAAAAACACGAAGCATGCCCCTGCTTTCATCGTTTGGAGTTTTTCACACACAAACACGCTACGCTTCAATAACGGGACGCCTTTCGTTTCACATTAGCGACAGATAAATACGGGCCAGTAGAGTTTCTGCTGCTGGGGCCGAACGCTAAACACTTACACGTGGTTTCTACAGATGGACGACGACAAACAAGAAAACATCTTAAAAAGAAACAACCTCCTGAATTATTAAAAAGGGAAAGTCATTTTAAAACTACAGCATCGACATAAGTGAAGAACGTTCTCACACACAAACGGAGCTAAAGGAAACCTATCCGGACCGCCTGTGGTGTTACAGAAGATGGATTTCCTCAGACTGAAAGTGACTGATTGCATAAACACGTAACCTCCTTAATAACCCGGGTCACATCTTTCACTGCAGCTAAGCACGAGGACGTCCTAAAGCTAACCTTTGGGCGGGCTTAAGGCCACAAATGCTGATAAACGTTAACCTAAGAGGAGCATTGTGACAATCGTGAGGCAAGAGGAAACTCAGCGGTGAATGAAAACTACAGAACGACGTTGATACACAAAGAGCAGCACGTCCACGCCAGTGATAAGAATCAAGCTAGTCCAGAAACCCTTCATTTGTAACAAAGGTACAGCATGGCTTAAGACCTGAGGAATACCATAAACCCACACCACTTGCGGGTTTCCTAATTAAACTCATTCATTCCTTTTCCAAACCTGCCTTTTTCTGTTTGGGAACAGGAGGAGGAAGTGGAGCGCCTCCTGGCTGTAGAACACCTCAGCAATCCATCACAGGGCCTTTTTAAGCTCTGAAGCAATAAAATCTACCTGACTTTTACACGACTGAAGGAAAAACATACAGAACAGGAACTGAAAGTGCTAATAAACAAAACAAAACACAAACGAATAAGCAGACATTTTAATGATAGCCTGGGTGGTGGGTGTGGACACCTCCACTGTTACTGGGATCCTTTACTTGGCCCATAGCAGACCTGTGCATCTTCTGTACCACATCCATGTTTGGATCCGGGAAACCGGGCATCTGAAAATCTTCACCTAATAAGTCCATTCTCTGCATCACCTTTGAGTGGCCAGTGGGGGGGCCCTCTTTGCCGGGCCTGTATTTTGCTCCTGGGATGCGGTCTGCGGAGGCAGAAGCCTGCCCTCTGTGGAAAGCCACCGGGAGGTCCTGAAGACCGCTCCCACTGTTCCCTGCTGCGTTCGGGATGCCGCTCCATGGCAGCTGCATGTAGTGCCCGTTAATGTAAGGCATAGATCCTCCTGGGCAGCTCACGGGGGAGGAAGAGTGTGATTTTTCAGCAGGGTGTTTCAGAGGAAAACCCTGTGCTGCATTAGGCAGCTTGTGGGTGTAGCTGAGGTTCTGAGATGGGAAAGCACACTCACCCGGAAGCTCCAACCTTGGGTTTTTGCAGGGGTGAGCTCCTTCAGGAGGCTGCTGCATGTGGGCCAGTTGATGCTGGGCCCAGGAGCGCTGCTGCTGCAGCAGATGTTGCTGCTGCTGTTTCTGTTGCTGTAAATGGTGCTGAAGCTGCTGCTGCACCACCTTCTCGCTGTCTGTGTGAAAGGCAGCCATGCTGTTAGGAGCAGCGGCAGTGGTCTGAGAGTGGAGATTACCACTGGTTGTCTGAGCTGCAGCTTGGTCTGGGTGTCCCACCATGAGGCAGCTGGGGCCGTTGCCCAGAATTGAGTGCTGAGACACCCTTGAGCTAGCGTTGATCAGCAGGTTGCGGCTAATGGGGCTGGGGTTGGCAATCTGGCCCTCACAGACTGAGGTGGTGCCCATGCCGGCCCGAGCCTGGCACAGCTGGTTGATTTGGTGCACAATGCTGCTCAGGTCACTGGGTCGGTTCTGATGCAAGCTGGCTGCCATGGACAGTGGTATGGTGGAGGTAGATACAGTTACATTTGGTGGGGCGTCCACATCTGGCAGCTTCCGCGGACCATACTGTCCTGCAGGGGGCTGCTGGAGGCTGTTAGACATGGATGGAGGGCCTGTAGGCACTGCATGGGGGAGCCCCTGGGTGTGTTGCAAGTTCTGAAGCTGAGTTCCTTCAGATAGGTGGCACAGATCCTGAGTGGCTCCCTGCTGAGTAACTAAAGCTTGTGGAGGAACTGTCTGATGCTTCAGTGTCTGCACATGAGAAAGATGCTGCTGCGGAACGACCGATGAAAGAGACGGGCCCTGCTGCTGCTGCAGAGTCTGGGTGTGAGCCAGGCCCTGCTGTGTCTGTAATGCTTGCGGGTGAGCCAGTCTCTGTTGCTGTGTAGACGGAACCTGGGACATGCTCTGCTGCCGCTGTAGTGCTTGAGAATGGGCCATGTTCCTCTGCTGCAAAGCCTGTGGGTGGTGCTGCTGTAGAGTCATTGAATGGGCCAAACTTTGCTGCTGCAACGCCTGCGTGTGAACCATACTCTGCTTCTGGGTTGCAGGCTGGGAGGGGCCTGGTAGGTGAGGAGCAGAATGAGGAAGATTTAAAGTGCTTTGAGTGGCATACGGCCCAGTTTGAGGGTTCATGACTGTCTTCTGTTGTCGAGTGCGGCTATTATGCGACTGTTTGATGAAACCTTTGACAGGTGCTCGAAGGACAGCCAGCAGGCCCCCACTGGAGGTGACCTGAGAAGCGTAGGGACTGTGGCGTTGGCTGGACGAGGACGTGTCAAGCCCGTTGACTGTGCGACGTATGTGCTTCCTTTGAGGTACCTTGACGCTGTTAGGGAAGATCTGGATGGTCAGAGGGTTGTTGGCTACTTTCTTAGCATAGGCATCCAACTCGGCTGGGGTTGGACAGACGGCAGATCTCATCTTCTGTGTAGTTTCCCCTGCAGGAAGTTCAAGGTTAAACAACTACAGAAAGGGTCGTTGACTGAGATTAGACATAAAACAATACTCTAAATTATGATTCAAACCCAAGCAGCCTGTCACAAAAGTATGGACAACTCACTTTGCTTTCATTTATTTTTTCACTTAAAATAAAAAACGTCCTCCATCCATTTAATAGCATTTAATGTAATGCTTTGCTCGTGTATTTAAGGATCTCATAAACTTCATTTTATACAATGAAAATTACTGCAAATCAAAACCCCAAATCGTTTTTGATACTTTACGCTCATTAACCTGACAAAAACAACTCTAGCCCTAAAATGCTTCAAAAGGACACTTACATTTCTGAAGTCCAGTGTTCATCTGCGTGCGAGGAAGAAATCGGATGGTAGGGTCTCCTAATGCTGGCAAACAAGCCAGCATGTCACAATTCCTCTAATGCTGCATCGGACACGTTCTTCTCATTATACTGGGAACAAACAGAGCAGGTGCAAGTCAGCAGCTGACACTCACTTATACTGGTGTGAAATGACTTTGCTGTGGCTGATTTTCACATCCAGTTTAGTTTGACCTTTTGCAAATGGCAGCTTGTAATAAAGTGATATCACGGGACCTAAAACTGTGAGAGATTTTTACTAAAAAGCAGACTTGAGCACAACTCATAAAAATAGACTAAATGCATAACACACAACTGAAGAAAGACAGAACCAGACCCTGTTCTTGTTGAGGATTATGGGATCAAATTTATATTAAGAAAAAACAGACAATCCCCCCATTAGGTCTGTGGAATCCAGTTATTTTCTTTAAAGTTTCACAATAAAATAGTTTGTCCAGTTTTAACATAATATCCACCTTGGCTATGTTGGTCTGTTAATCTTTATTTTGCAGACACTTTTATCCCAAACAATTTACAATCTAACCAGACACGCATGCTTTTGGCCAGTGGGAGGAAACCATAGTTTTTACGAGAACATGCAGAATGCCTTTAGTGAGACTCGAACCTGTGACCATCACGCTGAGTCAACAGTGCAACCAACTGCACCACCATTTCACAAAGCTTGTACACCACAGGTCCAGACAGTCCACTACACAAGTCACATCAGGCTATTTTGTAGAAAAATAAACAAGTCCTGTTAACACATTAGTTTCAGCTCTACAGCGGATTTAACTTCTCATCTGCTTCAGTGGAAAAAGACTTGATCACCCACTGACACACTATGATTCATCACTTATTCAGCTATGCTGACATGAAGCTTTTAAGGCATAATATACTACATAGTTTTGCCGTTAGCTTAATGCCTAAAATAAAAAAGAGGCCAATCTTTTACGTATTTAACTTACCTGAAATGCTTTAAGCTAAAAACAGTCATTTCGATGTTTCAGTCCAACATTAAGATAGTTTTAAAGCACAAAACGCAAAATGAATACAGTGAAATTTCAACTGAGGCTACAGTAATTCCTGTGACTGTGATATCATTTTCTACTAAAACCTGTATTGGGTTTTTAACTTGTTTAAACCCGTACTTTAGTTTTAACAGCCAGCAGCTAGCTAACTAACGCTAGCCATCTGTTTAGCAACCGAGGATTAATGTTCCAGCTAACATCGATGACGATCTGATAAACACGACTTAACTACAACTGGACACAACCTGGGGGATCAGCCGATGGGCAGTACTACACTAAATTAAATATAAATGATATAATTACATGAACTGAAAGTCAGGTTACTTTAGTCAAGCACCACAATAAATAAGCAGCTTCTTTGTGCTTGTGACCAGGCCAACTGCTGAGCTTTAACTTTACTTTCAAGGGACGGGGGCGTGACGCGTAACAAACAGGTTTATACTTACTCATAACGAAGCTATAAGTCGGGAAACTTCATTTTGTTGGGTTATAACACTGACAGCTTAAAAAAAGCGAAGAAACCATCCCGGTGTAGTGGCTTCTCCGTGCTGCTGTCTAGCTACGGCAGCAAGCAACATTGACTGAGCATGCGCAGAGAGGAGGACCCCAATTGGCGAGCGCCTGTTCAAAAACACAGGCTTTAGTATTTTATTTCTATTATGAAACATTACATTGGTTTGAAACGGAGCATGAAAAACATGTCAAAAACACGCCAAGTACAAATCTTCAGTATAGTTGGCAATATATTCACAGATTCGACTTTTCCGGCTCAATAACTTCCGATCAGGACAGGACTGAGTGTAACAGGACTGTGTTCTTAGCATACAGTTAGCAAACACAACAAATATAGCCTCATGGCATTCTTGCTAATAGCATGAAGATACAAAGCACAAGTTCATGATTCACCAAAAATGTGTATTTTTTAAACAAATGATAAACATAATTAAACAGGACAGTATACATGGGATTGACCTAGTAATTTACTGCTAATATATCAAATAGACAGAAAAATGAACGTGAGAACTTATTTTTGGTCTTCCCATGGCCTTTAGAAGATCCTTATGATGCAAATTCCTGTTGTGTTACTTTTGGAATTTTCAAAATTAAACAGATGGGGAAATGTGTTTGGTAACAGGACTTAGTGTAAACCCAGGGACACAACTAAAATGTTTATTGTAAGAAATCAGATTTTTTTTTTGAAAAATATTTGTGAAGCAGACAGGATCTAGAGCCACACAAAATTGCAAAAACATTTTTTGGGGGATTTTATTAATTATAGTTCATTAAAGAGTAATGTTTAAGATTGAGGACGTGTGAAAAATATTGTTTCTCACTAAACACTAATAACTACTAAAACTCAGGCTGTGAGGACCGGTCGATGACTGGGAGGTAGACCCCAATAAAAAAAATAATAAATCAAAAGGCACCCCAAGCACTTGTGACCATGCATTCAGGAGTGAAGGAAACATTGGACGGGGACACACACATGCACCAACGATGGACCGCCACCCAGAGACATTCCAGCCACCACCTGCAGCTCTCAGCCTGCAACAAAAGAGGTCACAAACAAGAAATCCAACTTAAATTATTTACCACTGCTGAAAACCGCAAGTACGCTCACCCACATGCCCGCCTGTTACGCGCTGGTGCTCCTTCCACAAGGTCTCCCAAGTCCTTTTTCCTGCCACTGGGTATGTTGTAGTCCATCAAGTAATGCTACTGTGGCATCAAGGGCGACGGCTCCAGTATAAGGAGCTATTATTTAAGTTAAAATTTAACGCCACCTTGTTTAACAAGGAAAAACTAGTAAAAGGATGTTTAAGTCCACTCTACAAAGGAAGGAGAGACGTGGTTCCAAAAAATGTTTCAGTTTATTAAAATAAAAACACCTTGCTAAAAATAATAAAACTCTACTGAAATTGATTAAAACCAATTACTAAAACTAAATCATCCAGGCTCAGGATTATCAATGGGAACCGTCAGTAACTGAGAGGCAGAACTAAATCAAAGGCACCCCAAACACTCGTGACCATGCATTCAGGAGTGAAGGAATCCTTGGACACAGCACACACGACGATAAACCGCCACCCAGAGACCTTCCAGCCACCACCTGCAACTCTCAGCCTGCAACGAAGAATAAAAGAAATTGGTTTTTAAATGAGTTTAAACAAATTACAATGGATTATTCAGTTTGTGTTGTCCTTCGCTCACGTTTCTGTGCAACCAAACTCACAACCACGCAGCCCTGGGAGCACCAAGCCTTTCCCACCAGGCCTATACCAGTCATTTAGCTATGCAGGCTAGAAATGCTGCAGTCCCCCTTTCCTGGCTCCACTGGAGCATCCTAGCGGGCCCATTGACAACAGCCCCACACGCGAGTCAGCGCTGGAGCCCTAACAAACCGGGCTGATCTGGAGTAAACAGAGGGTGAATACCATCAAACGTTGCAGTTGCCTCTGATAAACCACCCACAGGTTGGAGACTGCCATGGCTCATCAGGACAGGTTGGCAGCACAAAACAGGGTGGGGTGGAGCAGGACAAAACAGAACAGCAGCAACTCGTGTCATGCTGCAACAGAAATTTGTAAATTAGCCACTTAAAATGACCAACTAATACATAAGAGCCAGGTAATACGCACCCTCTCAATTAGGCAGATTGCCTAATAGAACAACTCCACCATGCCTCCCAAAGACATGGGTGACATGTCCATCACTTTAAAAAGTAGGCACAAACTGTTAAAAACCAAACTCAAGACTAAAAATGCTTTGGAAGAGTGTACCTACCATTTGTGACGGTTCATGCTGGGCCAAACTGGCCAATTGTTAGTGCCTAGGTAGCTGCAGCAAGAGGAGGCTCTGAGGTAAGTCAAACTACATACAAGCACAGCACCCTCTGCTAAGGATGATTGCACTAATTGGAAGCAGGTGCTTGTGATCGTCCTGCTACAGTACCACTGATGCGTCCTAGTGGACCAAACAGCACAGCGTGATGCAACGCTGGAGTCGTTACTCACCAGCTTGACACTGGCATAAGGAGGAAGAGGACAGGCACACAGCTGGAAGTCCTGATAGGCCAGACGCCAATATTCACCTGGGCAGCTCTTCAGGGAACCAGCATCCAATCAGGAGCAGTCAATAAAACCAGGAGTGGTGCAAACCAGTTGAGTTGGTTAGACAGTTAGGCTGAAGCAGAAACATTGGGCTGAAGCTGAACAGCAGTGAACCCCTCACAACACAAAATTATAATTTAGCCAGTGTAAAAATTGTGCATAGGCTTTGAGAACTGAATACACACCACTTTGAAATCATGAAGCCCTGGTAATGGAGGAGGGAAACCCCAGATGGATGAAGGATCCATGTTTGAGTCTGAGGAGCAGGACGAAGGATCCATGTTTGAGGCATAGACAGATTGCCCTTCATGTCTTCACTGAAGACAGACATGAAGACTGAGCAGTCATGGGTGACCTGGAAGCAGTGGCAGCAAGAGGGAGCATGTACCATAGGGAAACCCCAGCCTTTATATACACACGCAGGTTTTACTAATGGGTGACTTCAACATTCATGTTTGTTGTCCTGGTAAGCCGCTAGTTGCAGATTTTATGAATCTTGTGAAATCTTTTAGTTTTGATCAGTGGGTTAGTGGAGCCACACAAGCGTGTGGTCACACACTAGACCTTGTTCTGTCATCTGGATGTTCGGTACTGAACCTACATGTTAATGATGCTGTCTTTTCTGACCATAAGCCAGTATTGTTTGAAACAAAATTGTGTAGTAGTATGGTGTTGTCCCCTGTACCTGTTATTTTAACACGGCCTATGAACTCAGAAACCTCAGGTAATTTCTCCATGTCATTTAATGAGGTTGTTTCTCATCTACCGGACTGGACTTTGTTGGATGGGTTGCTAAGTTATTTTAATGAAAATTGTAGGACAGTCCTTGACTCAGTTGCACCTTTATGCCCGAGGCGTGCAAATCGTGCTACTAAATTATGGGCTACTGATGCGACTAGGGCGGCACGGAAGAAATGCAGAAGATGTGAGAGAAAATGGAAGAAGGATCATCTGCAAGTATCCTTGATTGCATTAAGGGAAAGTTGGAAATCGTACCAGGACACTGTTAAAAGTGCAATGTTTGCCTACTTCTCCAACGTTGTTTCTATGAACTGTAATAATCCCAGAGTACTGTATGCATCTCTTAACCCTCCCGCTGTCCTATTGGGTGACCCCACCAGGAAAGGTGACGTTTGAGCAGGGTGTGATTGTTTAGCCCTTGGGGTCCACGTGGCAGGGGTGAGGTGGTGCTCAGTCCTCACCTCTGCCACTCTGCTCTGATATTTTCTACAGGTTGCACATTGTCCACTCATGTCTTCAATATCTTTGTTGATACCGGGCCAATATACAGATTCTCTGGCCCTTCTCTTACACTTCTCAACACCCAAGTGCCCCTCATGCACCTTCTGAAGTATCTCATGTCTCAGATTATGTGGTATCACGATCCTATTGCCCCTCAATAACAGTCCGTTAACCACACAGAGCTCAGATTGAACATGATAAAACCGTGAGCCAGAACCTTTAGGCCATCCCTCCTGTATATTCTTCAGCACCGTTTGAAGCTCCTCATCCACAGCCGTCTCCTCACATATCTGTTGTAGTTTTGCATCTGACACAGGCAGAAACTCCAAAACCATATTGACATAATTTTCCACCTCCATAACAGTGGAGCCCGTGTCTGTCGTCTGTGACAGCGCATCAGCCAAGGCTAAATGTTTTCCAGGCGTATACATCAGATCAAACTGGTACATTTGCAGTTTCATGACGAGACGCTGAATCCTGGGTGACATCTCATTGAGATTCTTTTTAATGATAGACACCAAAGGACGATGATCAGTCTCCACAAGAAAGGTAGGAAGACCATATACATAACAATGAAATTGTTGTAGTCCAAAAGCCAGTCCCAAACATTCTTTCTCTATCTCGGCATATTTCATTTCAGTCTGTGTCATAACTCTAGAAGCATAAGCAACTGGCTTCCAGTCCCCTTCTTCAGCTTGCAACAGGACAGCTCCTAGTCCATCCTTAGAAGCATCTGTCGAGACCTTTAGACACTTAGTCGGATCGAAGTATGGACAGGGCGAGTCGTCAAAGTAGTCTTCAAATCCATCCACTCCCGCTTGTGCTTCGCCATCCAAATGAACTCAAACCCCGCAGCAGACAACTTGTCCCCCAGAAAGATGCTGCATCCAGCTTAGAGAAATATTTGGCTCCTGCCATCTCACTCACAATTTCCTCACATTTTGGTATTTGATAATGCTCCCGTTTTATACATTTATTTAAATCTCCTGGGTCCATGCATATTCTCAGTTCTTTATTCTCGTTCATCTTGTCCACACACACCATTGAATTCACCCACTCAGTTGGTTCTTCCACCTTGGTTATGATTTTCAACTGTGACCTTAAGTGGAGCAGGAACCCGACGTGGTGCATGAATCACAGGCACGGCATCCTCCTTCAACCAAATGCTGTGCGTGTATGGCAGGCACCCCAAGCCTTTGAAAACATCCTCATGCTGCTGCACAATGGAGTCCACTGTGTCTGGGAATGGACCTGCAGCCTGATCACTGTCAATATGGAGGATACGTCTCACCAGATTCAACCGCTTGGACGTAGCTCCACCCAACAATGACTCACGCCCTTCTGGAACAACAGTGAATAGGACATCATACACTTTGTTCTTCACTGTGACTTGGAGTCTGCACTGACCTCTGCTGTCAGTCCCCCTGCCGTTGTAATCCTTTAAATTCACTTGGCTTTGGAGTATTTTGGGCTGTCGCTTCATTGCCACAATTGCAGTCATGGTGATTAAATTAGCTTGTGCTCCTGTATCAATCCTCAGCGGCACCGGGATCCCATTTATAGGAAGGGTAACAGTCAACGTGTCATCACTCACTGAGTCTTTTCTGCTTTCTTGTCTTTGAGGGTGGTCGGAACATGACACCCACAAAGAAAGTCTCACTCTGAAAAAGAAAACAGATTTGTAATACATTTAATCTGCCACTAGATGGCAGCAACAGACACAAAATGACAGCCAAGACGTTTAAAAACAATAATTTACTTGTGATGTGTTTTTTCAGCCACTAGATGGCGGCATCAGACCATAAATGCCAGATTCTAATACAAACAGCAGTCTTAATGTAGCCTGGCAAGCATCCTATATATGTGTATATATAAAACTCTGCAAAGCAAGAATTTGGTCTAGTTCACTAGGCTAGTCTTAATGTAGATTTCATGACAATTTCAGACATTTTTAAATGAGGAGTTTTACTTTTTTACACCACCTTTACCTGTAATGTAAAAACAAAACAGGACAGAATAAATGTTACAAAACATAAACCTGTTCTTGTCACCTCAGCCTGTTTGAGTAAACGTTGAGTGTGTTTTTAGAACAAATTACCAGAAAAATGTTTTTGTGCCTTTTGCAACATTTTTTCAAATTACATTAAGTCATGAACACATTTTGAACTAGATGAAAATCACAGAAGCTTCAGGTTTTTCTTTCATCTGTTAGCGTTTGTCTTTATTAAAGATTCGATTGTTAAATGAACCTAAAGCAGCTCCATTTGAACTCACATACACAAACATGCACCAAACTTTGTATTTAACTCCTTTAGCTGTATTAGTTCTGAAAAGCATAAAAGTTGCAGGTAGTATCAAAGAGCCACTTCAGCAGATGTTAAAAATAACATTCAAAGATGTATTGTTTAAATCATGCACAAGGTTGGTGAACCTTTATTTTCATTCATTGAAAAAGAAAGTTTCTGTATTACTGTGTCAAGTTAAAAGGAATATTTCCATGTCCAGGTTCTTATGTCCACCACAAGGGGGCAGCCTAGGATAGGGAGTAGTATGGGATAGAGGAAGTAGAGGAGATTGAAATGGATTCCTGATGCTCCTACGTGTTAAGCGAGTTCAAATAAAGCTTCTAAAAGGAATTCTTGCCTACTGGTGCTGCTGCTTCGTGTGACTACCGGCCATAACCAAGGTATCTTCTGCAATGTTGTTTTGTCAGCTTCTTATGGTAATTATTGATGCACAGTGTTCCTATAAATTGGCTTGGTAAGGGTATATTATTACTTTATGCTATGTATTAATGCTAAAAAAGTAGATTCAGAGTTGCATGGTCCTGTTTGTATTAGATTCTGTCATTTGTGGTCTGATGCTGCCACGTAGTGGCTGAAAAAACACATCACAAGTTCATTTTTGTTTTTAAATGTCTTGGCTGTCATTTGTGGTCTGATGCTGCCCTCTAGTGGCAGATCAAATGTATTACAAATCTGTTTTATTTTTCAGAAAAATGACCCAAGATTGGAGATTTGCCCTTTCAACCTGCAGGTCGAGGCCTCAGAATTGAGGCAGTGGGATTGTAAGTACGGTGGGTGAATTAATGAAATTAATGAACACAAATAGAAGTTCTTTCTTAACCCTCCCACTGTCCTTGTAGCAAAGCTAACACAGGGCTCCGGGAGCACACCCTAAACATTATTCCTGTGTGGGGTGGGCGGGTCCCTTCAACCCCCAGGGTCCACATTACCCCCATTAGACAGGAGCCTCCAGATAGACTGAATCTTTACATCAGGGGGATATTATTTCTGCTGAGGGGGGATTTGCATCTATTTTTATAAATATATAATAATTCCAATCTCACCCTCTGCAGGCGGTCTCATCCTTCCAAGCTCGGCCTGGGAGCTTGAGGGTTCTTCAGTACCTTAGCTGTTCCTAGAACTGCACTTTTCTGGACTGAGATGTCTGATGTGTTTCTGGGATCTGCTTTAGCCACTCCTCCAGTTTGGGGGTCACTGCCCCGATTGCCCCGATGACCACAGGCACCACCGATGTCTTCACTCTCCAGGCTTTCTCAAGTTCTTCTTTGAGGCCCTGGTGCTTCTCTAGTTTTTTGAGTTCCTTTTTCCTGATGTTGCATCACTTGGTATTGCTACATCAACCACAACGGCTGTCCTCTGTTGTTTGTCCACCACCACAATGTCCGGTTGGTTCACCATCACCATTTTGTCGGTCTGGATCTGAAAGTCCCACAGGATCTTGGCTCGCTCGTTCTCTACCACCTTAGGGGGTGTTTCCCACTTTGACCATTGGGCTTCCAGTCCATACTCTGCACAGATGTTCCTGTATGTAAGCCACTTGGTTGTGCTTTCCCTGCCATAGTAGAGAAACCAGCTCAGAGGCCTAGTGGTACGAGTGTCCGCCCTGGATCGGGGGATCCCGGTCGGGTCATACCAAAGACTTTGAAAAAATGGGACCCAATGCCTCCTCGCTTGACATTCAGCATTAAGGGGTTGGATTGGGGGGTTAAACCACCAAATGGTTCCCAAGCACAGCCACAGCTGCAGCTCACCGCTCCCCCAGGGGATGGGTCAAATGCGGAGAACAACTTTCACACACCAGCGTGACAATTAGTGGGACTTTAACTTTAAAAAATAATAATTTTTCACCAGGTTTGTCCAGATTTTGGGTCAAATGAGGCCACGTTTAGACTATAGACTAAGTTTAGACCTTGTTAGACTTGGTTTGGTCAAGAGAAACCTTATTTAGCTCAATTTAAATCAAGTTTACTAAAATAATAATGGTTTGAGACAACGTTCCATTATATTTTGTAATAAAAAAGGATTTTAGAGAATCAGGACTGTCTCTGGATCTGCTTGACCCATTTAGACGATGCCTCTCAAACCCACTGAGGACGACCGTAATAGGATGGAAAATTGAGGACCAGATAAAGTATCATCATTAAACGTATTTAATTAGCTAACAGAGAAAAAGTGGAGGGTCCCGGCGGAGCCAGCCGAGTAGACTTGGTGCACTTCTCAGAGTCATGTTCCTATTTAAAACTGGATCTCCTGAATGGGAGTCCTCCGGCTCCTCCCTGTTCTGCCTCCTGACATTGAATCCCTCTCAGGCCCGTGTCTCAAAGAGGTCCAGCATGTCTGTGTTGTGGTGGCACGCAGTCCAGTGACCCACATTTAGCTTTGGAGGCACACTGACCCACTAAAGAGAAGCAGGCGTGTTTTCCCTCTGAGGGCCAACAAACAGGAACTTTAACTGAACAGAAATCAGTTTCCTTCACATGCAGCTGCATAAAGAAACATGCATGTAAACAGGCAGAGTTATTATAATACAATGCAAACACCTTTTAACAATTATACATTAGGAAAAGCATCATTTGTTCTATCAGATGTATTAAATAAGCTTCAAGTCCCAAATAAAGACGACAAAACGCCTCAAAATAAATGTTCCACATCTGATTTTTATTATTTTATATTAAAATGCATCAAAAAATGTAATTATTACCAATTCCTCCTTTAAAAAGCTGATAAAAACCCAGCGAGTGCACAAAGTGCTGCAAGACTAAAAGTCCCAGTGGATTAAAGTGCGTGAGGACCGAATTATCAGGAGGTTTGAAACTTTCCTTCAGGCAAATTTTATCTAATTAAGATAAAAATATCTCACCTCAGGGAGAGATGAAAGGCTTAAGCTGGGCTGCAATAGGGACAGAGATGCATGGAAGAATGTGAACTCAGGGAGGGATGCAGCATCATTAAACACGCTTAGAAGGTGGAACAAAGAGTCAAAACTGCAAAATTTTTTACCTTTTTTTTGTTTTGTTTTTGCAAAAATGACTTAGGATCCTTCTGATGTATGAAGAATATCAGTGAAAATGTGAAAAATATTTCATTACAAAAGTGAATCACCTGAATTTTCTAACTTATTTGGGACAAAGGTGGGTGCTGAAGCCCCGCCCCTGCAGGTTGGATTATGAGGTGTGACGTAACGGAGCTGGAGACCAACAAAAAGCTGAGGAGAGGAGCTCCGTCACATCGGTGGAGGAGATCCAAACCTCAGGTAGGATTGACTTTTGTGATCTATCAGCTGATTAAACCAGACTTCTCACTGGGTTTCATTTAGAGAAGTTCAGAGATTTTAAACCTTTATCACAAAAACTAGAAAAGCTTCATGTTCACGACCTCTGACCTTCTGCTGTGATTTTTTTCAGCTGCTATAAAGAATTTTTGGATGAGAAATCATTTTAGGGAGTTTTTAAATCTGCTAATAAATTCATGATTGCAGAATTACTTTTAAAGATGGCAGCAGACGTTTAGATTCCTAATTAAACATCACAATTTTTCACCTGCAGGAATAAAAACCATAGAAGAATAAAAAAATCCTAATAATGCATGATTAAAAACTCTTCAGAGGAAACTGTGGCTGAGACGTTTCATGACAGCTGCCCTCTTTCCATGCCTGCCAGCAGCTGAACACCCACCAGGTCAAACCGAAGGGCTGTTCGGACGGTCGCTCCCAGAATGACGCACCAGTTCCCGGCGCTCTCCGAGGCCCAGAAGAAGGAGCTCCATGAGACCGCTTTACGCATCGTTTCTCCAGGGAAAGGGATCCTGGCTGCAGATGAGTCCGTAGGTCTGTAGCTCCGCTGTGGGAAAAGACTCTTACTGATAAAACCCATCAACATGTGTGTCTTTACTAATGAATCAACAGGCAGCATGGCAAAGAGGCTTGCCCAGGTTGGAGTGGAGAACACGGAGGAAAACCGCAGACAGTACCGCCAGATCCTGTTTAGCGCAGACGATCGCATCAACGGCTGCATCGGAGGAGTCATCTTCTTCCACGAGACTCTGTACCAGCACTCTGATAAGGGCGTTCCTTTCGTTAAACTGATCAGGGACAGGGGCATCCTGATTGGTGTCAAGGTCAGTCAGCTGTCCCGTCCGTGTGCCGGTGTCCAACTTTTATAATAATAGTTTTAATCTTTGTCCTTCAGGTGGACAAAGGTGTGGTTCCTCTGGCAGGAACGTGTGGAGAAACCACCACCCAGGGTCAGACAAGCTCATCCATGAGTAGTCTCTAGAAGCTTCCGCTGCAGACATCCTCACCACAGCACATTTTAACCCTTCTCCTCAGGTCTGGACGGGCTGGCTGAGCGTTGTGCTCAGTATAAGAAGGACGGAGCGGTGTTTGCAAAGTGGCGCTGCGTGCTCAAAATCAGTGACGCCAATCCGTCCAAACTGGCCATCTCAGAAAATGCCAACGTTCTTGCTCGCTACTCCAGCATCTGCCAGCAGGTCAGATCTCCTTAGAGTCACAGCTAGCTCATAGTGTCTGCTGTCCAATGACTGATAACCGTTTCTTCTGGCTCAGCATGGTATCGTGCCCATTATTGAGCCCGAGATCTTGCCTGATGGCGATCATGACCTGAAACGGTGCCAGTACGTCACTGAGAAGGTCAGTTTCTCTGATTCCTGATGCGAGGAAAATGTGAAGCAGGTGTTTGTGGGTAAAATTCTGCTGTTACAGGTCCTGTCTGCGGTGTACAAGGCCATGGCAGACCACCACGTCTACCTGGAAGGCTCTCTCCTCAAGCCCAACATGGTCACTCCTGGCCATAGCTGCATCACCAAGTACAGTCCGGAGGAGGTTGCCATGGCAACAGTCACAGCCATACGTCGTACCGTTCCCCCGGCTGTACCAGGTGAGTCAAAACGCCTCCACATCTCTGTGCTTTTTATCAAATCTGCAGAAACGGAGCAAACTCTCCGCCGTCCTCTGCAGGAATCGCGTTCCTCTCAGGGGGCCAGGGCGAAGAGGAGGCCTCCGTCCATCTCAACGCCATCAACAACTGTCCCCTGGCCAAACCCTGGATCCTGACGTTCTCCTTTGGCCGAGCCCTGCAGGCGTCCGCCCTCAGAGCCTGGAGAGGACACAAAGAGAATGAGAAAACTGCCACGGAGCAGTTCATCAAGCGAGCAGAGGTGTGTCCTAATCTCTGTTGCAGGTAGAACAAACCCAAACTTCCATGTTTAATGTGCTTCTTTCTCCCCCCACAGGTGAACAGTTTGGCGTGTCAGGGGAAATACACCAGTGCTGATAACTACGGCGACGCAGGCAAACGCGTCTACGGTTCCTGCCATGCATATTAAGAGTTTAAGACTTAATATTTCCACTAGTTTAATTCCTTAATCGATGACGTCACGGATGAATGGTACTCTAGACTCCCTCACATGCATGATGCTGCTGGTTTAGAGCAGGTTTTATCATCTTGACGAATAAAAATCTGGAAATATCCTTTGATGTTTAATTTACAGAACAAATGATGTTTGCTTTACTTGAATCATAAGAACACAGTTCATTTATTCAGCGATGCAGCGATTAAAGCCTCACAATATTTGTGCCGTATGCTAATTTGGCCTCAGCAATGATCAAAATAAATGTTAAAAATCATAAACAACTAATGAAAGCGATGCTGTTCTTCATCACCGCCCAAGAGAAAGTTGTTTAAGCTCCTCCTGTGTGTGAGAATGACTTTGCTCCTAGTTTTATTAATAATTAACATGCATGGACAGAAACGTTGCATGGAATTAGTCTAATTTGTCTCTGCACATCGGCTCAACAGAATGTGTGATGTCATTTTTCTCAGCATTTTCTGTGTAATGGTCTAATTAACAGTGTTAGAATAAAAAGGAGATAAACAAAGTCTGGTTTATTTATGGGATGTGACACTTCTTATGTTGTAAAATGAGAGATACGGTAGAGAATAAAGCAGCTTTTGTCATCTTGATGCAGCGTCAGTGTCCCGATCGATGACCCTGAGCGCCATTTGGGATTTAAAGCCACTTCCTGTATGGAGCAAGAATGTATTCAACATCCTGCTGCAGCTCTAATCTGGGATCATATTTATGCCAAGTGGAATTTGGTACAAAAATCCCCTTTAATGGCCTAAAAAAGTCAAAACAAGACTCTTTGGTCACAAACCGATATTTCTTTCATTTTTATACATCATTCTTTTCTTATTTGATCCGTTTCATATTGTCACAAGGGTGAAAATTAAACCATTATGCCCAGAGTGTGAATATGAGTCATATCAAACCAAATATTCTACTAATTTTCAGGTTTAAAGCATTTTAAAGCACATTTAAAGTTTTTATATCCGGTGATGAGGTTTTTGAAAAACTTTCAAGGTCATATAATGTTTTATTTGGTGAGGTGTTGGAAGACTGCTTGAGTGGCCGTCAAAACATGATTGCACTGTTTTTGTTTTATGATTGTGCAGCACTCTGGCCTCGTGCTGAAAGGGTAGTAGCTATGTAAGGTAAATATGACCTAAAGCCAATCATTTCAGAAATTAATAGAACAGAATAGAACATAATAGAATAAAACATAATAGAAGAGAATAGAACATAATAGAATAGAATGGAACATAATAGAAGGGAAAAAAAATAGAACATAATAGAATAAAACATGATAGAAGAGAATAGATTAGAACATAATAGAACAGAATAGAATAGAACATAATAGAATAGAACATGATAGAACATAATCGAATAGAACAGAACATGATACAACATAATAGAATAGAATACAATAGAACATAATAGAATAGAACAGAACATGATATAACATAATAGAATACAATAGAACATAATAGAACAGAATAGAACATGATAGAATAGAACATAATAGAATAACATGATAGAACATAATAGAATACAATACAATAGAACATAATAGAAGAGAATTGATTAGAACAGAATAGAATAGAACATAATAGAATAGAACACAATAGAACATAAAAGAATAGAACAGAACATGATATAACATAATAGAATAGAATACAATAGAACATAATAGAACAGAATAGAACATGATAGAATAGAACATAATAGAATAGAACAGAATAGAATAGAACAGAATAGAATAGAATAGTTTTGTTATATTCTCTTTTGGGCGGAACTATTTTAGGCGGCGGATGAGTCGGCTCTGAAAGTTGTGGTGCCTCGGCCGACACGCGGATCCCTGAGCCTCACGTAGGGTCGCTCCTGCTCGGTTGCTACTATCCTACGAATAGATGAATTTTTTCTAACAGCTTTATGTTTACAGGCGTACTGTTTACATTATTGGCGGTTCGAAAACATTCGGGGTCCGTTCTAGTTCGGTTTGGGTTCCTCGAGTCTTCCCAACAGCAGAGCTTAGTAAGTTAGCTGCAATGTCGGGTGTTGTGAGAGGCCCCGCCGGGAACAACGATTGCCGAATTTACGTTGGAAATCTCCCGCCTGACATTCGCACCAAAGACGTGGAGGACGTGTTCTACAAGTACGGAACGATCCGAGATATTGACCTGAAGAACCGGAGAGGAGGGCCGCCCTTCGCCTTTATCGAGTTTGAAGACCCGAGGTGAGGAGCTAGCCGTGTTAGCCTGTGCAATAGGCCAAAACGGAGGATCAGACTATTTCCTGGACGCGCATTGTCCCGAGAACAAAACGTGGTTGGTCTTTGTTGACTTCCGACTGTTTAAACGTCTCAGTCTTAGATGAGATGCAGCTTGTTGCATGTAAAACTTTGTTTGTTAAGTTATTCTGTGTGAATACCATGCTTTTTTCTTCTCAGCTTCATGTATCCGTTACTCGATTCATTCTCGTTGTTGGACTTTGCGGAGAGTTTTTTGGCGGCAGAAGTGTGGTTTCTGTGGAAGGACTTGTCCGTTTTACGGCAAATAAAGTTGATTTATTAAAGTGGCTTAAATACCCGAAAGATTGATTATCAGACGTATAAGATGCTAAAACAATGCGACAGTCCGTTGTGACGCTGTCCATACATACGTGAGTGTAACTTTTTGTTTCTAATGTGTGTTTTTATTCACCAGGGACGCAGATGACGCGGTCTACGGACGCGATGGGTACGACTACGACGGCTACAGACTGCGTGTGGAGTTTCCTCGGAGCGGCAGAGGCTCCAGAGGCGGCGGGTACGGTGGAGGGGTCGGCGGAGCACCCAGGGGCAGATACGGACCACCATCCAGACGCTCCGAGTACAGGGTCGTTGTGTCAGGTAAACATCCTGCTGCTATAGTTAAAGTTTATATGTACAGCTGCTCGATGCCTGCAGGGGTGGTGGTTTTAAATGGTTCCGTGCAAAGTTACACCAGATCGCCTCGTAATAAGACATTAATCACTTCAATCTGTGATAAATCTGTTTTACAATAAATTAATTTTTATAGGAGTTGCTTTGAGGTGTAAAATCAGTCCAACTTGCCTGATTTATAGGTTGATTATCAACTTTGTTGAACATATTTAAGTTACATTGGATAAAAGGCTGGTTTTATTAAAAAAAAAAAATAGAATAAAAATGAACAAACCCTTTTAATGTGAATACATCACTTATGTATGAACAGTGGGTTGTAATAAGAGTTCTAATCTGCCATTTCAATACATGAGATTAACAGTAAACAAACTGATTAAGACTTTTTTAAAGTACTTTTTTTTTACAAGTGAAGTGTGTATTAGGTCTACAACTAATGGTCCTGTTTGTAGTAGACTAATCAGTCATCCCTCCATTAGTCAGTGATTGTTTTAAGCATCCTGCAGAATTAGCCTTTCGCCGGCCCCAGAACGGCTATTGTCCAATCACACATCATAGCAACCGTTAATTTCCGACAGCTCCAAACAAAATGATGAAGCTAAGCCTAATTTACTACTAAGCATTAGCCTCGATAGTAGTCGTGTCTCCTTCGTTTCCCTTCAGAACCTCCTCATCGAGCTCAATCAGCAAGCCAGCAAGCATGAGTGCTCCCCCCGCCCACGGCTGGGCGGAGGTCCG
This sequence comes from Aphyosemion australe, assembly GCA_006937985.1. NCBI lineage: Eukaryota > Metazoa > Chordata > Actinopteri > Cyprinodontiformes > Nothobranchiidae > Aphyosemion > Aphyosemion australe. The sequence continues at coordinate 312,342 of SSNS01000117.1, forward strand.
CCTCCCAGACTATCCAAGACCCTTTTAGATAACTCACCGTGCTGGCAAATCAGCGTAATATTACCTCAACTGTGTGTCTTATAAACGCACATTAAGCCTTGGCGCAACAGCGGGTGGTGTCATGATCACGTGATGAATTAATGCCGAGCTCCGGCCGGGAACTATTGAAAATAAAAGTAAACACGGGCATAAAAAGTTACATTTTATAAACTCAGCTGAGATGATAAACTGAGCGATGCAGAGCTTTTCTCCGTTAGAGCTGCCTGCAGCTCAGATCATCTGACAGCTCACAGGGACCCCGCTTCTCCACCACCGCTACTCGGATCCACGCGTCCCCGGACGCCGCACCTTCTCCCAAACTCCTTGTTCCCTGCTACGCTTCGCTCAGCAGAGCCGGCACTAATATATCCCTCCACTGCATACTGTAACCCTTTTGCCTCTATCGGGATGATATTGAGGACGAATTGCTCCAAAAAATGTCGCTGACGCGCATCTGTCTACTTCTTTCCATCACGGAAATCTGCGGAGCTTCAGTATTTGATCCACTTATTGTCGGAGTTGGCAACAGTAACTAAGGGGGGCGGGGCTCGGCGAAAGGTCAATTACTTCCTATGCTTGTTAACTTTACCTGCTCAGGTATATCCAACTGTAAATGTCACCTGGCTTTATAACTTCCCAGAGCAAATTAAATTAATGACCAATGAAACAAATGAAATTGAAACTAAACATTTATACCATGAATTTTATCTTATGTCTCACAAAATCTAAAACTGGCACAGTTATTCCTGTTTATATGAGCTCTGAACATGTTGTTAAGCATGACTGAAGTTATGGTCGCTTCTTCTTTTCTGATAATCTCATGGAAATATTACTCAACAGACAAATCATTAATAAGTTCTGATGAAACATTAAAGGCGGATTGCACCAACAAGGTTAAACTCAGAGTAAATAATGCATTAAGTTTAAATTATGTTGCACCAAACTTTAAACCTAGTTTAAAATTAAAACAGATTCAATTTAAACCTCTTTTAAACCAAGTTTAAATTTAAGCCTGTTGCACCAGAACTTTAAACCTATGATCTAGGATTAATTTATAACCAGCTAATGAGGAGGTTTAACTTTAACAATGGCTGTATTTTTGAGGTAAATCTAGCAAAATGATGATGTTCATCTAAAAGAAAATTGAGAAACAGGCTCAGTCCACTTGAATTTTATGAAAAAGATTAACTTTTGGTTAGTTATTGGTTTGCCAAAGAATCTATTTTAGAGCTGTTGGGTTTTTTTTCAGCAAGCCTTAAGCTGGACTGACCATTGATTATGGGCTCATATTCCTCATATTTATTTAAAATGTACGTATTGTTCTGACCGACCCATAAAACCAGCTGTCCGCTTGATATTTGAGTTGGGTCAATCACAATTTGGTTCTGCTTGCATTTGGTGGGGGAAAAAAGTCAGCGGCAGCGTTGCAGTTTGTTTCCGAACCTCTGGTTCGTCCATATGGAAACACAAGCAGGTCTGCGGCTCATTGTTTATTTCCTTTGCTGACGTGGAGCTGGTCCAATCATAGCATAAGACACCTGTCAGCTACTGTTGGAGCTCTGTTGTGTATCTTGGTACTTTGGGTTGTGTTTGGGATTGTTATGTTAGTGGTTCCTCGGTCAAAACGCAAGTCTAGGGGCGATCGTGCTTTTTCAGTTATACATCCTCGGCTCTGGAACCAACTTCCAGTCCACGTCTCTGCCCATTGTTAAAGCCAGACTAAAGCTTTGTTTTAGATTAATTTGCTAGTTTTATAAATGTTTTTGGTGTTTTTTTTCTGATTGCTCTTTGTTCTTATTGCTTTTAATTATTTTATTGTTTGTTAGTGTTTTATGCTTTTATTTTACCATAATGTTGCTTTAACTGTGTTTTTATATGTGTCTGCACTAGGGCTGGACAATATAGAAAAAACGCTTATCAATAAAAAAAAAAAAATCATTTTGATCGATATCAATAATTATTGAAAACTATATAAAAAATGTAGAAAAATATTTCAAGTGCAGCCCTGGCCCTTTTATGTCATTACTTTATAATAAAACAAGTTGGTTGTGTTGCCAGACTTGGTTTTTATCGATTCTCTGCAAATTTTGCAAACCACCGTTGTTTGTATTTGTCAGACTTGTAAAAATGAAAATATTGCCATACCGGTGGTGAACTTCTGTAACCTTTTTTTGGGACGATTTCCACCTGTCCTTGCTGCAACATCTTGTTTAAGTCACATTGCTGTTGGTTTAGGTTTGAGAGGGGAGGTCTTGGATGATGGAGCGTGCCTGGGTCTGTGTTTTTGATTGGTTGGGTATAATAATGACTCTGGTATGAAGCTACCAATTAGGCTAAAATGGAAAAAGAAAGGAAACTTTCTATAAGTTTTTATTGATCTATTTTTTTCTATTGCACAATACGTTTATCAATCGATATTTATCGTTATTTTTTCTGTGTCCTGTTTGGCTGTACATCAAACAGAATTGATATTTATCATTATTGAATTATTGTCGAGCCCTACTCTGCACTATGTACAGCACCTTGGGCCTCCTTGCCTGGGGTGGGAAGTGGCTTTAAAAATAAACAATTTAATTCAATATTGAACAACAACAAAGTTTCCTGTATTACTCGTTTATTTTCCTGGCCTGTGATCCTGATTGGATCTTCAGTGGGGTTCCTCCATGTTGGGAAATGCATTGATGGCTAAAACAATAACAAACTGTTGCATCACAAACTTGTTGTTGTCTAATATTTGGCCTAACCGGTGAGCTGTGTAGCTCTAATGTTAAGTGTGTCTGGGTTGTTTGTTCAGGTCTCCCCCAGAGTGGCAGCTGGCAGGACCTGAAGGACCACATGCGTGAGGCTGGTGATGTGTGCTATGCCGATGTTTACAGAGATGGAACTGGGGTCGTAGAATTTGTTCGCAAAGAGGACATGACCTATGCCGTGCGAAAGCTGGACAACACCAAATTCCGCTCACATGAGGTATGTGTACTGATTTGATTAGCTGTCATGGATTGTGATTCTTTGCCGTGTCTGGGTGAGTATTTAAAAATTATGCTGTTTTGAACTACACCGAATTGTTGTATTTTCGCCAGAGGAAGGAATTTTGCCTTTTCAATGTGAAGTTCTCTTGTGTCTGCCAGGGAGAGACTGCTTACATTCGTGTGAAATTAGATGGTCCCCGCAGCCCAAGTTATGGAAGATCCCGTTCTCGCAGCCGTGGCAGCAGGAGCCGAAGCCGCAGTCGCAGCGCCAGCCGCAGTCGCAGCAATTCCCGTGGTCGTGGCCGAGGATCGCCTCGCTACTCTCCTCGTCACAGCCGCTCTCGTTCCCGTTCCTGAACTACCATCAATGTTTTGCCCTTTTGATGTATTTCCTCCTGTTTTTACCTCTGAGTTTCTCCAGATGTCAGCTATTGATTTTTAATTTTTTGCATTTCTTGTCCTGGTGTCCTTGTGGATGATCTTGGTATGTAGCTGTATCCCCACTCATTCTCTATTTTCCTCCTCTCCTACTGCTTTGCCCTCTTGTTTTGTCCCCTTCTCTCCCTGTCTTCCTGTCGTCTCAGATCTCGCAACATCTCGAACATTTGTGGTCAACTTCAGAAATGTTGAGCTGCACTCAATGTTTTTGGAAGTATTGAAAATTGAAGTTTTCATTTCAAGGGTTTTTTATTCTTTTAGTAGACTTTTTTTGGAAATGTGGGGTGGGCCTCTTTGACATGGAGCCCAATCCAGTGCTTAACTGTATTTTACCCTTGTGTCTTCCTTTAGACATCTGAGGAGAAGGATTAAAGTGATTTGGAATAAAACCATTGTGGAGCACATTTCATTTGTATGATCAGGATAGGACATCTAGGAGCAATGAGGTCGAGGCAATGGTATGCTTCATATTCCATAAGCTGAATATTTTGTTAGGTTTGCCATGTCATGCATGTTATTTAACAGACATATGTGGTTGTACTTTGTTAGAGAGTTTGTAACATGCTACTTTGCCCTCTGACAGAATAAGCAGTCCTAAATCAAGTGTTGTGATGTAAGTGTAACGCATTCACTGTCAAATGTAAAAACCTAAATCACTTTTTTACAAGAGCCTCCCAGTTTTAAACGTTCCCAGTAGGTAAACTATTTTAGTGTCAGGGAGCAAGGCTTTGTGCTTAGTAGCTTTTTTATTTGACCTTTTTGTAAAGTCTGACATGTCTGTTTCAACATGGGGGAAAAATAAAAATAGGCCCAAAAATCCTGACATTTTATTCTAACAGTTTCCCTCTGATTTTTTTCCTGGTATTTCAAGGTTTTGATTGGAGGAGTGGCTCAGTGGATCCCAATCCTTGGAGCTGGATGAGTGGATCGATTAGGAAAGGGATAGGCAAGGATGGATGCTTGGAACGGGAGCAGTTTTCGAGGATTCAAATGAGTTTATCAGAACTAATTATTGGGAGTCCCAGAGCAACTTTTTAAATTTTTTTAACCATTTTAGGCCCCTTTGCCTATCTTTTTTTTCTCCTTTTTTAAAGCTTTTCACTGATTATGGCTTTATTGTACAAGAAAACGAAACAGGACCAGGAAGTTGGATCAAAGGATGGAGTCGTAGATGCCTGGTATGAGGGAATTTTTTAAAAATTGGGGAGGGGGGGAAAAATCTGGGAGTAGATTGTCTTTGTTTTTGCTTAACTTTCTTTTTCTTTTAGCATTTTCAATAAAACAGTTGAAAACAAGGTCACTGCTTTGTCTTTATTACACATTCCCACATATTTCACTTATTCTGTATTTACAAAGGTTTTCCAGTTTAACGTTTGCTAAAGACTTTTTAAAGCTGAAAAATAAACACTTAAAACGTGGGTGGATACATTTAAATGCTTGAATCTGAATGATCTACAGTAAAGGTCTCGCTTCCTCGTACCCCACCGTCAGTGGCGTACACTGAATGATGCATTGTGGGATGAAATAAGATGCCGGCAGAGACGAGCTGGAGAAAAACGCTTGCAATGCGCGAGGAGGCAGCGGTCCAGCCAATGGGAGAGCGCGAAATGCAGCAGAGGGGCGGGGCTTCCCGGAGCACAGCAGCGAGCCAACCTACCTTCATGCTTATTGTGTAAATCTTTAAAAACCAATTAGCCGCAGCATCACCTAAAAACCCTCCTCTGTGATCCTTAAAATACTGATTTTTTAACGGAATTGTTTCGTAGCGGTGTGAGGAAATGTGAGTAACCCTAATTTATATTTGCTAGTACTACGTTTGGCATATTTCTCGAGTTGTGATGTTTTTACTGTACGTGATAATTCATTTTGACATAATAAACGTTAGAAGTCGTTGCCTTGTTTAGTGAAGGCGTTGCTTTATAACGCTTTTTAACAGCATTTGTATAGTTTCCCTCTCCCGATGCTTTCATATGAAAGTGATTTTGCTAAGTAATTTAACTCCACCTGTATCAAGTTTCGCAGCCAATCCATGCAACACTCATTCTCTGGGTTTTGCTGAGAACATTTGCACAAACGCACGAGCACAAGTTGTGCGTTTTGAGCAGAAAGCCCCGAGCTGAGTGGCTTTATTTGTCATCTGCGTGCTGTTGGCGGAATTGCGATGATCTAGTTGGCCTAAACCTTCCTCCTCATCATCACCACGTGCAGTGTCAGTTTTCAGTGCGGGTTACGTGAGAGTGAACGTGCCCGTGTCTCCACAGCAGACTCCCGGAACCATGACCGACAGGAAAGCGGTGATCAAGAACGCAGACATGTCCGAGGACATGCAGCAGGACGCCGTGGACTGTGCCACCCAGGCCATGGAGAAGTACAACATAGAGAAGGACATAGCAGCCTACATCAAGAAGGTGAGACGGGACTGGACCCCAGCAGCTCTCTGGGTTTTCACTGGAAGCTCACAAGCTGCCTCTTCAGATCTATTTTTGTTGGACAAGAAGATCAGGTTCTTATGATCAAGGCCATATTTCCCCAGGTCAACAAATCTCACCAAAACACCATATCTATTATTTCAGTGCATTTATATTTAACATGCAAACAGGAGAATGAAAAGAAAATAACAGAATGAAATATCTAGCCAGGGTAAATGTCTCTAAGATCAGGACAGATGAGTTTACAAAATAAGACTAAAAACAACACACTATAGTATTCTAACAGTGACATCATCTGTGACCTCACAGGTGCCTAGCAACAAGAGGTACGCTGCTTCAGTCCACAAGCATTCAGATGCTGCTTTGAAACAGTCAAAGGAGCAAGAGAAAAGTCTGAGAATGAGACGTTTCTGGCTCGATGCTCCTGGTGCCCAAGCTGTTAAATCTGTTATTTAACTCAAATCATCCTAGAAATTAACAGCAGTTTGGTTCGTGTTCAAGTCCAAAAATATCAAATAATTGGCTAAAAACATTGCCTGCCTCACTTCTTACCTGTTTCAGACTCATCTGATGTTGAGAAGGGATGGCGTTAAAGCTGCTTTGGTCCAATCCTAGACAGGACGTGATGAGTTGATGCACACAGAGTTGTAAGATCTAATGTGATTTGATTTGAGTCATTTCTGTGTTTGCTACGGTCAATTAGCTGCAGTAGATTACATCCTATAATACATTCTGAGGGTCCCTTTGAAGCGTCTCAATCACTCCTGTTGTGGTCTTTGGTATGAATGAATGTTTTGAGAGTCGTTTTCTGTGGATAAAAAGCTCTGGCGCGCCTGGTTCCGGGGGTAGAAGTTTCCTGGGGCAGGGCAAGATTTAGAGTCCTACTCATTAATATTCATGATATGCAAGCATCTCACCTATGATTGGCTAACCGCAACACAGCTCTTCTACTGACTTCATTTGCTCTTCTATCTTGGGTAAAAATAATGCAGCATTGATGTGTTTTTATTTATTTATTTATCCATTTGTTCATGGTCTTAGATGGGGGCAGATACAATAAACATACACTATCTTCTCAAAGTAATCCCATATCCATATCACAGTGTTTATAGCCAGAGGCTAATTCGCAACACTTGTCCCTAAAAGGGCTTTTAACAGGTAAAATAATTACACTAGCTGTATAGTAAAAATTACCAGGCAATACAAGAAAAAATATAAAAACATACAGATAAAATGTTCAAATGTATACATTATACACATTCAAATTCACCCATTCACACCCGCCTACCCATACCCACCCAATAACATAAGCCTGAACATGTTCCACCATGTTGTGGAGATGCTAATGGTTAGCTTCTACTAGCCGAGATGCCCCCTGCTCCCTCCTTTCTGTGGGCGGTGACAAGCCATGGTGGGCGGGTCCATGAAGCTCGTTTTCTCTGACACAAATAAGACTGGCCTTTTCTGACATCATCGTTTTCTTGTTTATTTCCTTTCTGCAGCTAATGCAGGAGATGGGGGTTGAAGAAAATTTTCACGTTCAGCATGCATATGCATCTCAGAGTGACTGTATTAAAAAAGAACAAGTACTACATGGTTTCCATGGGAACGAGACCTTTAAAACCTTCTGTGATTCATGGGATATTTTGTCCACCTTTAGTTGACAGACAATGGTTGTTGTTTTCAAAATAGTTTCAAAAACAACAGATGTGAGAATGTTCTAAAGTCTAAAATCTCAGATGAATTAACCCATTTTTGGCTTTTATTAATTTATTCCCTGCGTGTTTTTTTTTTCCCCCAGGAGTTTGACAAGAAATACAATCCGACCTGGCACTGCATCGTTGGAAGGAACTTTGGCAGCTACGTCACCCACGAGACAAAGCATTTTATTTATTTCTACCTGGGCCAAGTGGCCATCTTGCTCTTCAAGTCCGGCTGAGAAGTTTCTGATTGGTATCGAGGAGTTTTTCTCCCTGAGCCTAAATCGGAAATGCACTGGTGGCTGATGTCTCCCATACACTAATAATGACATACCATAATGATGCAAAATCCGCCGTGCGCAGTTGCATGGACTATACACTATATAATATGTATGTTACAGTAAGTTTACTTTTTGATAGTTGCCATTTGAATGCAACTGAAGTAGTTTTTGTTGATGCTGTTAAATTCTAGGTTGTAAAAGATTTCATTGTGGCCCTTGATTGTAAAACAAAGGAAAGCTGTAGAATGTAGTGGTTCATCTGCTCTCCTTTACAAGTGGCTTTGCCAGTCCCAGTTATGAGTTTGTTGTTTTAGATGGTAACATTTTACCACGCTCACCGTCTTGGATTGAAAACTATTAAAATTTTTGAGTTTCTTTTAAAAGATCAGGTCCGTTTTGTTCCCTCTGTTTCGTTCTCTTTTTGGATTTAAAAGGTAATCCCCATAGGAGGGTGAAACTTTAGCAGCCGCGCTCAGAGAAGATGTCACAACATCTGACAAACTCAACACCTTGGAGCCAGCACCAGAGAGTGCGGACACCTCCAGGGACGTTTCGTTTGTCAAATCTCAAATTTTCACTGTGAAAGATGGAGCAGTTGGGGCTCTCATCCACAGACCTTAGCCTGTAATGTCCATGCTACGACGCTACCGACTACCACAATCCACCCACCTAGAGTTTTGTTCTGGTGTTTCTGCATGTTTGGAGGACAAGAATCACATTTCATCTATCAGCTACAAGACAAAAACAATATTGTTTTACTGGAGTCAGTTAGCATCTTCAGCTCTTGAGTATGTAGATATTGGACGTAATTGACGTGTGTCTCGTCCCAGTAATTGCTATAGAGCAGCATTAGGCGGATGTTTAGTTGGACACCTGCTTTCAAGTCCTACTCGGCTACCATCTCCCCTGTGTTTTGGATGGTTGTGTTGTCTCACGTGGATTGTGATATTTTAAACCTGCAGCTTTTACTTTTGAGTTGCCAGAGCTCCGCCAGGCGTGCAAGGTCAGAAAAGCGTTAAATAACGAACCGTTTATTTCCTTGTCTGTAACAAGTAGGTTTTCATTTTTGCAATATTTGATTAGATTAGTTTGAAAAGGCAATGCACAATGTTTGGTTTCTGTTAGAGGACAGACTGAAGGGCTTTAGTCCTCAGGGCTGGATAGCACCACACGTCTGGGCATGAAGCCTGAGTTGTGTTTCCCAGACGTCTGCTATGGGTGAAATGTTTATCCAGTGTTAGCTTGGATTGATGTTGTTTTTAAGGGATGTCTTCCTAATTATTGTCGATGTAAACAGATTTTTTTTGTTTCTGGCATGTATTTTTGCGATGTATGTGTACTGTAGGAGCCGTTCCAATGCTGTTAAATTTGCACAAAACATGTGCCTGTCATTGCTCTCAACTGTAACTGGCTTGAGTACAATTGCACTTCATTAGAATTGTCCAGTAGGTTGCTACAGAACCAAAACGGTATAAACTCGATAAAATAAAAATTCATTGTTGAGTTATTACTCTGTGGTCTTTTATTTAGTCTCTTCTTGATGTCGGTCATGCATAAATATTGTTTTTGTGAATAATTTCAAAGCTTAGCATATCTAAGCATCTAAATTGTTTTATTTAAGCTTCTTTGTGTTAGCATGCTAAAGTTGGAAACATACATTTTATTAAATCAGTGAGCACATGTTGATGCCCTTGTTGTATCTTTGAATAAAAAGTAAAAGTTCTACCTAAAGTTTATAAAGTTTAAGTATGTTTATCACACTGCATGTTTAGCTATTCAGCTATTTCAAGCTAACTAGCTGCTAATGCTAGCTACAGATTTAGCACAAACACAAAATTTTCAGTAAGACAAGTTAAAAGTGTTTGTTAATTTCACTAAATGTGTCTTATTTTTTAAATCATTTTTGTCTTTGTTTTAATAAGGACAAACTTTGTATAATTATTTAAATATTTGTCAACATTAGCTAAGATTAGCTTAAGCAACTTGACCTCACCAGCCACCGTACACACACGTGTAACCAAAATAACTTAAAACCAACAAAAGTAATAAATAAATAAAAATAAACAAAACAATTGATTAACAATCGATTTACAAAAACAAACAAAAGTTATTTGTTTGAACTTTTGAAGCCTTCATGTTATTTCTGTAACTCATTGAGATATCCTCACCTGTTGAGTGTTTGGGCCTACAATGCTACTAGCAAACACTACCATTACATTTTATATGTTAAATACTTTCAACTGACTGATTACAGCATTAAAACACCTGTGATGCTAATCAGTTCACTCCTAATATTTCTTTTCTGGAGGTTCCATCATTTTTTTTTACCAGTTTCATGAATTTATTTAGTTTTAATATTTCTATTTGATCCTCAGATCAAAAGCAACATCTGTTTCACATTAATTGGTTTTCAGCGTTTTTATTTATTTATAAAACATTTTTCTCAGATTGACATTATTCTGGTGACCCTTGTGGGTTTTTTTCTGTCTCGCTTCAAAGGGCGTCACTATATATACACTCATATATACAGTCTTTGGTCACTACTGAGTTCCAACAGTTTGAGGCAACGCTCAAAGAATGGAGACAAGGGAAAAACGACAATCAACAAAATAAATAAGTTTATTGTTTGTGCTGCTGTTAAATAGATCTGAATGATCTGTTCTGGGGGGATTTAACCTCTTCCACATAGAAATAAGTGTTTTATGACACATTCTTTATGTTTTTAATGTGATATAATCTAACGGTTAATGTTGAAACAACATAAAATCTATCTTAAATCAACACATTTTGCTTGTATTTTTTTTTTTTGAGTCAATATAAATCCAGAAAGAGCTGGGAACTGTGATGCTTTTGACCCCTGAAATGTAATAGGTTGATATAAGAAATTGAAGTAACTGCTGATAGCATGAATAAACCATTAGTGCAGCTCTAGTTTCATTTTAGGACTTAGTAATTCAAGTATAGGTACCTTTAGAACAGGTAAAGATGCTCTTAGATTTACATGGATTATCTTACTTCTTTATAGCAGCTGCAGAAACGACCATAAGACAAACAGCATCCTGAAACAGAAAGGATCATGTTTGGGTTTCAGTAAAGCTGCAGGCTCGGCGTCACGCCTCTAGCGTGTGATTAGTGTGTCAGATTTGCAGTCAGAGACCGTGGGACTGCAGGAGCTGCAGGGTGGTGCGGGTTACCCGGATGGCTCAAAAATCCACACATTTGGCTGCTTTGGCTTCACTAATGATGCATCCAGATAAGAAACCGGTCCTAAAACCCATTATTCATAATGCAGACTCTCATAGATGCTGAGTATTTAGTCAGAGCTCTGATATTGAAGGTTAAACGTTTTTGTTTTACAGAGAATAAAAATAGACGTAAATGGCCTTGATGGTTACCTGCATAATGGGTCACCTCAAACAGAAATGCAGAAATAAATGGTTGAAGGAGAATGTGGTTCAGGTTTCACTAATCAGCTGGTAAAGGTTCTCAGTCATCCAGGTCATGGTAATCCAAAGGGGTTTCGCTTTGCGAAACGTCTTCAAGAAATCAACAAAGTCCAGTTACCTTCATTTGAACCCCTTTGAAGTAATCAGGATGTTTTTACGATTAAACCTTAAAACAGAGATCATCGAACACATGAAGGTCTAATCCAGGTGTGTTTCAAAGTGTGGCTCGGGGGCCATTTAAGACCCTCTGAATGATTTTAATTACATTTCTATTGGGGAATTTTCTCTCCAGCAGGTTTTTGAAGTAGATTAATTCTTTTTTTTTTACATTTTTGTGGATATGATACATACTTGTGAGCAGTGAAAATAAGAAAAATCACCATAAAATTATTTCTGGCTTTTTTTAACTAACAAACAAAATCACATTTGTGATTTTGGCCCTAGCCTGTAAAAGTTTGGGCGCCTGGTAAAATCTGTTGTAGAAAACGTTTTGATCAACCTCAGTTTGGAGAAACATGGATCAGTTTTTATCAGCTTTTTTCAGCTTCACAAGTCAGACGTTAATCTCAGCGAGACACAACGACGTGAACCTGCGACCCTTATAGTGAATAATCTTTTTTTAGAGCTGAACCATAACATCATTTAGTCATGTCATGGTTTTGTTTTGCAGTTGGCCCGCAGCAAGAAGGGTGCAGGTTCCAATCCTGGTTGCAGCCATTCTGCGTGTAGTTAGCATGTTCTCCATATGCATTGTGGTTTTTCTGCAGGTTCTACAGTTTCCTCCCACAGACTGAAACCATGCATGTTGGGTTAACTGGTGACCCCGCCTCTTCTCAGATGACTGCTGGAGACAGACACCAGCTCCACAGACATATATACGTAGACGCCCCATGGACTGGCGTTGCCTATAGCAGTGTTTCCCAACCCTGGTCCTCAGGGCACACTGTCCTGCAAGTTTTCCATATCTCTGCTTCAGTACACCTGATTTACATTGCCTCCTCAGGACATCACATGCTGCAGATGCCTGTTAATCACTCATTCAAGTCAGGTGTGTAGCAGCAGGGAAACACTGGTGTTTGAAAGGGCAACATGGAAAACATGCAGGACAGTGTGCCCTGAGGACCAGGGTTGATAAACTCTGGCCTATAGGAGCTGCCGTAGTGGCCGGCCGCCATCTTAGATGGGTCTCCATTTGCCTCCAGTGCATTCATTTCTACTGAGAAAGGTGCTTACCCAACTAAAAATCACATTTTATCAAACTTTTTCACAAAATCAGACGCATGGGATGGCATGATAATAAAAATATAAAAATATAATTAAACAAAATAAATGAAATATAATCAGGTAGGCTAGAAAAGTCAATAGTAATCCCACGTGATGTTTTCAATAATACGCTGGTTGTTGCAACAGAAACAGGCATAGTTGCTCACTCTGCATTGACTTTGGAAAGTGAGGAGACCCATCCAATATGGCGGCGATGCTGTTACGCTCTTCAGTGCCCAACGGGGCGTCTACGTATTCATTTCTATGCCCAGCTCCTCCTGACCCTAATGAGGATGTTGGATGATAATTTACATCAGCCTGATTAAATCCATGAATTCTGTCTGCAGACCAACAGGGTCAGAGGTCACACTGTGATGTCACAGAAAACATGGATCTATAAAAATGACCAACACTCGCTGTACTAATCAGCAGAGCAGCCTGGTGGATTAAAGGACAGCGTGATTAATGAATAATTCTTGGAGACAGGCGGAGGTCAGACAGGTGAAATCAGACTCTTCAGCTTACTTGAGGACTTCGATGGTGGTCATAGTCTCACATCATGAAGCTGATATGAGTGAGACAGGAAGAGCAGGAGGTCTGTCTGCTGTTCAAACCTTCACGGTGGTTCTACTCTCCCCAGCAGCACCTCCTTCCCTCACCAACCTGCCCGTGTTCTGTTTCACAGCCTCTGGCTGCCTGAACCCGTCTGCCCACACAGAGCTGTAATTTATGGTCAGAGCGCACATTCACATGCAGACGCCACCGATAAGTGACTGGGTGCTTCAGAATGAGAAGCTGCAGCTGCATGACATCAGGTTTGGAGAATGGATTTTAGCCCTGAGATGAAACCAAACAGACGTCTGAACCGAGACAGACGGGCTGTCGTGGGTTTCTTTGTGGAAGTCACACTGCTTTCTAACCAACTCCTTCGAGGAACCTTAATTCCACAGTGACATGAAGCAATTCCTAACATCCTCACAGCTTTGAGCTGCAAAACCTAAAAAAAGAAAAAGTTTCATTTTGGTGGAACAGCTCAAAAATAATCCTGTCCTTTTGCTGAGCTCTCATTGATGCGGTGGACGAGCAGATGCCTCATAGACGGCTACATGACCGGTGGGTGGACTTAACACCGGCATAACAAGGAGGCACATGACTCAGACTCAAACGTTCGGGATGTTTAGAAAAACACAGAAATCCAACACATTCATGAGCTGATTGCAGCAACTGGACACATGAGCCAGAAATACGTGTGTAGGTTGAAGCATTCAGCATCATCTGAGGGAAAAAATCAGCCGTGGATGCAAGAAAACCCTGGATAATGGAAATGCAAGCATCCGGAGGACAAAAAGATGCAAAAGCTTCGTCTTCCTCTGGCTTTCTGCTCAGTGTTGGGTTTCTGTGCAGCAGACATTTTGCACCCAGACAGTAGGGAACGTCCATGTGGAACTGATGATGGCTCAGCTCTATTACGTGTCTCTGTGAGCAATTACAATGAATCAGCACGCACAAAGGCTCTTAGGTGGAATGTGTTTACGCCGCGTCTGCTGTGACGAGTCTTATCTTCTGGAAGCGAGAAAACGAGGGAATGTTGCAGAGCTGCTGAGGGAATGACATAAAACACAGGGACAGGGATTAGCAAATCTGGTCCACTGAGCTGCAAACATGTTTACTCCAGGATTAAATGTGTTTAGATTCACTATTTTTACTTCTGTTATAAAACAAATCACAGAATCTACACAGCACAAACATATAATGTGGACTGAAAACACCTCTGAAGGGAGAAAAGGTGTCAGAAACGGATTTTCTTTATTGCAGTTTCACATTTTGACCACCAGAGGGAAACCTTTCTCCTTTATTGACATTGTTTGTCATCAATCTGGAACAAAATGAATTAATGCAACTTTATAGTAAAAGTTATTGTTAAAAATAAATAAATATCTTTAACTTAAAATGATTTAAATTTTAAAATAAATGATAGAGACTACCACTAGGATAAATCAGAAGCATTATTGACATAAGCCTGCATTTATCTCCTCTGCTAGAAGAATTATTATTTTTCAGAGGTTTTCTTTTACTTTATAAAGTTAGATCGTGGGAAAACCAACAACAATTCCAGTGCGCATGTGCTGTCCTGGATTTGTGTAAATAAACTTAACGCCGGAGCTGCAGACCACCTATGTTTGCCCTTGCACGGGGCACCAAAAGGTGATCTGGTTCATAAATGCCCGGTCTGCTTTGCTGCACCTGAGAGCAGTTTGTTCTAATGGTTTCCCTTAAATAGATAGTGGCCATGAAAGTTTGCATTGCATTACAGGAAGTTGCTGAAGCAGTCACCCCCCACACAGTTTCACTCAAGTGTGGTATCGCTCATATGCCATTAGGCTCATTAACGGGGTCATTCAAAAGATTAGGAAGGTGGACCTCAGTGGGGAGGAATTTCATCGTGGCTGGAGGCGTAAAAATGTGGACGTCAAAGTTAGTCAGGCTGGCTAGAGTCTACAAGTGTGTGTGTGTGCGTGTGTGTGTGTCATGCTTTTGTTTATTTAACACAAACAATGCACAAAAGAGGTAAATTAAACAGAGTTCTGAACGTATTTTTGCATGTTGGCAGCCGTCCTGTGTGACTGAGGAACAGTCTAAAGGTTGCAGCCTTTCATGAGCCGAAGCGTTTTTATGACCTTGTGTGTTCGGACACGGCTGGAGGAAACACACCAAGTTCCTCCTGATGCAGCTCTGCTTTATGGCCGAGGCCACACATTTAACAGTTCTGCAGTAATATGTGTCAGAGGTGGGCCGGGTGTCAGCAGGACGACCCGGGCTCTGCTCACCTAAAGCCACCGGTCCTCACAGACCACCTTATCTGAGCCGAACCCTTTATGGACCATCAGCTCGTAATCCGCTGCTTTACTGCCCTCGATGTGCGCTGCTGTCAAGGATAAGGTAATCATCTTATCGGGAAAGCATGATTTATAAAACTTCCATCCCATAAGGGCTTCTCAGTGGGTCCCAACACCTTTATCTAGCCGAGAAGAATGAGCAGATTTTGTTTGGGCAACAACAGCACAGGCTGGTGTTTCCATAGGATGATTAATGAAGTTTTAAGTAACTTTTCATGTAGATCTTTAGGTGGAGAATAGTTTGTTTCATTACTGTTTCTGTCCTTATCTCAGATTATATCTTAGCACTTAAGGCATGTGATTGTTGGGCAACGTGGGCCGTAAAGCAGAGCAGCTCTTTATGAGAGACGGTGAACCTGCAGCTTCATGACCCTGTTCCTGCAGGGGGCTCCTCCATCCTTCAGGGGACTCCTCCTTCCTTCAGTCCTTGGGCAGCAGTATCTCAGGAGGTAGAGCAGGTTGTCCAGCAATTAGAAGGTTGCAGGCTCAACCCTGGCTCCTGCCAGAAAATTCTGCTGTTGTGTCCTTGGGCAAGACACTTAAACCACCTTGTCTGCTGGTGGTGGTTGGAGGGACCGATGGTGCAGTCAGTGTACGGCAGGCCTCGCCTCTGTCAGTTCGCCCCAGGATAGCTGTGGCTACATTGTAGCTCATCATTACCACCAGCGTGTGAATGGGTGGATGACTGATTGTGTTGTGAAGCGCCTTGGGGGGTTGTAGAACCCTAAGAAGGTGCTATACAAATACAGGCCATTTACCATTTACCATTCAGGGGTGTCCTCTATCCTTCTGGAGGCTCCTTTATCCATCAGGGGGGCTCCTCTACTCCTTCAGGGTGCCCCTCTACTCCTTCAGGGGGATCATCTACTCCTTTGGGGTGCCCCATTATCCTTCAGGGGGGCTCCTCTGCTCCTTCAGGGGTCTCCTCTATTCTTCAGGGGGGTCATCTACTCCTTCGGGGTGCCCCTCTATCCTTTAGGGGGGCTCCCCTGCTCCTTCAGGGGTCTCCTCTATTCTTCAGGGGGTTCTCTGCTCCTCCGGAGGGCTTCTCTGTCCTTTTGGGGGCTCCTTTACTCCTTCTGGGACTCCTTTACTCCTTCAGGGGCCTTGTCTATACTTCGGGGGGCTTCTTCCTTTCATCTAAAGGGGTTTGTAAACAAGGAGTATAAAAACATAAAATACACAAAAATATGCAAATAATCTTCCAATCCAGAGATTTAATTTGAATGTGACGTCAAATTATTAGTTGTTACTAATAAATTTGTAAAGTAACAAAGTAAAGTTTGATTCATTTTGTGTTTTGCTCATTTTAATTTACATCACGGCTTGTTTTTGTTTTTTAAACAAATATAAGTTTAGCAAAGTTCCTGTCTAAACTAACTTTGGTTTAGCTGAGTTATCGGCTTACTTTCATTTAAACTTAGTTCAGATACCCGTCACCTTTTCTTATTTACTGTTTTATTTGTTGTTTTTTAAGTTTTATTCCATTTTAGCTTAGCTTTAGCCTTGGTTAACGTATTTGTTTAAGTTGCATCACTTTCTTTGGTTTCATTGAAGATCTGTTTATTAGGAAAATCTATTTTAATGAACTCATTTGAAGAAATAACTACATAGTATTAGATATATTTAATGTAGAAACAGACTCTCAATAGCGTCTCCTAGCTCCAGCTGCGGCTAACTCTTCCTACAGGCTAACGTTGTCCTGATGGAGTTTTAAAGCTGTTATAAAAGAGACTTTATGTGGCTGCTGCTGGGTCGCCTCGGCCCTGTCTCAAGGTCTGTTTGTGGACCATGCAGAAACCAAAGGGCATGTGTGTGTGTGTGTGTGGAGGAGGAGGGTGTCATGGAGCAGGTTGATGATGGAGGTCAGGGAGGTCGGGGGTTGAGGAAGTCACACAGGTAGGGGACACTGATGCAGGTGGTGGGACTGTTCAGCCACCATGTCTCAATCTACAACCTGATGCTGCATGACTGGTCTTGGGCAGCGACTAATGGCCCCCAATTACAGTTTCTCTGTCCTCCAGAAAGCAGCTAGTGTGGCGTGACCCTTTAAAATGAATCTCCGTCGCAACCGCCTGGAAACGGCTGGAACGCTTCAAGAAACAAGACCGCAAAATCAAACGTTTAATCTGATTCTGAGTGGATTGACTGACGAGATTAGACGATTTATGGTCAACTCAGAGTAAAAGGGTGGGTGTTTGGATTTGAGGATGGGAAGAAAAAAAGCAGAGAGAAGGTTTGAGGTGGAAAGGTCAACCTGATGATTCCAAGAGGGACATTTTTTCCATCAGGATGCCTCCTGTGGTCGGGGTTAATGTGGTGTTCTTGGGACAGAGATGTGCGGATGAATTAATTTTAGGGATGAGCAGAGAAGCGTGGAGACAGCGGTCCAGAGTCCACAGGTGGTGTGGAGGTAGGTGGGAGCAGATTAAAGCAAAATAAGTGTGCAGAAGGGTCAGAAACTTCTCATGAACACAAGGCTGCTTTAAACTTTTTATTATTTCATAAAGTAAATTGTTAAAATATTCTTTTGCTTTTCACCAAAATCTATAAATAAAAGGCAGAAAAAAATGTTTAGAGTTTTAAGTGTCACTAATAATTATAAAATACCTGGAATATGTCAGATTTTAGAGATAATCTGGAAATTTGTGCTGGATGATCTTTAGTGAGAGATTAAAACACATAACCTCAAGTTCATATTTCTAGAAAAATCCAGAGAACGTCGGCTTCAGCCGGACCAGACCGGCCAATCAGAGCGAGGCAGCAGCTGGAGCCGTAACTGCTGGAGGTCTTTAAACCGGAGAGCTCTCTTTCACTTTACATGAAGTTGTGAGGTGATGCAGCAAAGCTTTGCTTCAACGTGATCTCCAATCCTGAGCAAGCACAGGGTGACAGTGGGAAGAAAAAACACCCCTCATCAGATCCAGACTCTGATGGAGCAGCAGCATCATTGATATTTAAAAGTTTTCTCAAGACTCAAAACAGAAATGTCACAAATCAGCTGATCTTTAATAAAATGACAGGTGATGCATCTGAGCTGAAACGTGTCAGAGTCTCACCTGGTTTTTTTTTCTTTTGGGGTTGGAGGACAGAAAATGACATATACGAGTCTTACTCATTAATATGATACAAATGTCCGGCCTCTGATTGGCCAGTAGCAACGCAACTCTTCCACTGCCTTCATTTGTTCTCCTTTCGTGGGTGAAAAATGGCTATTGATGTTTTATCTCCACTAAGTCTGAACATGTTCCGCCATGTTGTGGAGCTGCTAACGGTTAGCTTCTGCTGAGACCACAGACATTTATACGTAGACGCCTCGTGGACTGGCACTGCTTATGGGAGCTGCCGTAGTGGCCGGCCGCCATCTTAGATGGGTCTCCAATCGCCCCCAGTGCATTAATTTCTACTGAGGAAGGTGTTTACCCAACTAAAAAACACATTTTATCAAACTTTTTCACAAAATCAGACACATGGTATGGCTTGATAATTAAAATATAAACATAATTCAACAAAATAAATGAATTAAAATATAAAATCCCATCAGGTAGGCTACAAAAGTCAATAATAATCCCACATGATCTGTTTTCAATAATACACGGGTTGTTGCAACTGTAGACTGCACAAAAACGGGCATAGATGCCCACGTTGCATTGACTTTGGAGAATGAGGAGACCCATCCAATACTGTTACACTCTCCAGCGCCCAATGGGGCGTCTATGTATTCATGTCTATGGCTGAGACACCCTCTGTTCTCTCTTACCCTGGGCAGCAGCAAGCCAAGGTGGGCGGATGAGTACACAAATACTAATTTTCTCTATTTCCTTCCTGTGACTAATCCAGGCAATAATGGTTGAAAAAAATTCTCCCCTTCGGCATGCACAAGCCAGAGAGTGACCGATTGGTTTTCAAAAAGAACAAAAGTTACACGGTTTCTATGGGAACGAGACCTACAGTGCATTAAATTAATTTAACGTGTGCAGAGTGTGTTCACACCTGGGGTCACCACTGTGATCCAACTCACCCAGGATGCACAGCAACATTAGGCTGCATGGTGCACTGTTGCTTTGCAGTGAGAAGGTTGCTGGTTCAACTCTCTACAGCGGCCTTTCTGCGTGGAGTTAGCATGTTCTCCTTATGCACGTGTGATCTGGTTTCCTCTCACAGACCAAAAACTTGCATGTCAGGTTAATTAGAGAGTCTAAATTGTCCCTGTGATGGACTGGAGACCTGTTGGAGTGTCTCCCACCTCTCACCCGATGACAGCTAGAGGTAGACACCCCAGTGAGGATAGAAGATGAGTGAGTGAGTGAGTGAGTGAGTGAGTGAGTGAGTGAGTGAGTGAGTGAGTGAGTGAGTGAGTGAGTGAGAGTATGGCAGCATCTTTAACAGGAATCACCTGAGTGTGAGGTGTCTCAGAGGGTTAAGTGTCTGTGAGCCATCACGGGGTTACGAGACACAAATCACGGTTGACTGGCTGTGAAGTTTTTCTCTTTACTCATGAAATAATAGATAACTCGGGTTTTGCATTATGTGGCCCTCCGCCAGCATCCTAATTGTTCCAAAGCGGACTTAAATGAGCAAAGTGGATTCAGACACACTCCCGTGAAGCCTCTCCTGTCAAAGTTCATGTTTATAGTAAAAACAGGTTTTCACACCGAAGCTTATCATTAAAAAGGTGGCAGCTGCGTCTGCAGATGCAGAAACCAGCCTGGAGGTCTGAGTTCTGTTGCACTTTGCATGAGATGCGTTCCTCTCCTGACAAAAGATCCCATTTAGCTTTGATAGCGGAGCCACGCCGGCATCGATCCGTGCATGAGGTAAAAGGAAATGTGCTGATTCCTCTCTCACGCGGTTATACATTAACTGTTCACCAAAAAAAGAAATAAAAAGAGCTCATGGACTTGGGCAGATAACCTGCTACTGCATCTGACAGACAAGGTAAATAAATTGCTGACAGAAAAAAATAATCTTGACACTAAAGGTCATTGTTGCTACTGTCACATTTTTGTGTCGCTGCTGCGTTTATGGCCAACATAAAAATCCACGGAGGGTGGGGACAGCAGATTTCACTTGTAAATGTGTGAAAGATGTTATAAAATAAAAGAAAATGGCTTCATAAAGGCTCACCTTTACCTGTTCAAGTCGTAGTTCTGAAACTTTAAAGACATTCCTACAAAATAAAAGCTTAAAATAAATCAGACCAATTAAAAAACTTCCCTCATGATCAGAATTAATATTCTAATGATGTTTAATAAAACATCAAGTTTGAGTTTTTGGATTAAGATCAAGGAGACAGAACCCAAAAGCACCAAACAGGAAGTGATGTCACATCTCTGCATGTTTATGCATTAAGCTCATTTGCATCTTTTAGTCCATATATCTGAATCTGAAGCTCTGAACTTAATGAGGAACGGGGGAATTTTCAATAAATGTGATCAATTCTACTAAATTTATTTATTTTTTTACCTTTGACCTTTTAGAGATTTTAACTCCTTTCTCAATAAACGTCGTGACAATTTAATAAGTACAGGAACCTCTTGAGCCTTTCTCCATAATAAAAAAAAAACGGTTGCCATGGTGACCCTGCTCTCCTGAATGAGTTTATTCATTAATACAGATGTAACAGGCTTGTCTCTTTTATTCTATAACGATGCTGCTGATGTTGTTTTGTGTTGGAGCCTCAGCAGAACCCAGGTTTGTTCTGACGGGTTTGGTCAGAACGTTCCACCTCTCATGGCCGCTAACGGCAGCCGTGCATGCCCGTGCATTAACCAGGGGCTGTGAACCTGCTGCTTAATT
This sequence comes from Aphyosemion australe, assembly GCA_006937985.1. Lineage (NCBI taxonomy): Eukaryota > Metazoa > Chordata > Actinopteri > Cyprinodontiformes > Nothobranchiidae > Aphyosemion > Aphyosemion australe. The sequence continues at coordinate 333,603 of SSNS01000117.1, forward strand.
GCAGAGCCGGTAATTACTGTGAAATTCACGATGGAGGAAAGAGAGGTGGAGCAGCTGCTGGCTCTATCTGTCCCTCCACCCGCCATCGGGACCTTTCCCGGCACGGACTCGAGCTGAAGTAAACAAAACAACAAATTCAGATTGTTTACAAATAAAACTTAAACAGAGACTCCAGTTTATCTGCTGGGGTCAAGAATTTGAATTTTAGAGCACCTCATGTTTCATATTTGGTTCTTTTTGAAGTGTTTCTAAGTGAAAGTCATAACTACATTTATGGTGTTGATAGCCTCAAGAACAGCCTCTGCTCAGAGAAATAGAGTTTAAGTCCTTCAGGACTGATACGCTAACTGCTAGTTAGACTAAAGCGTATTTGTACCATTTTAAAACCTGCAGCTTATTGAAATTATGTTATATTAACCTTTATTCAGCTGCCAGGCTAACACAACAAGGTTATTTTCTGAGTTTCCTGCAGGACTTGAACCCCCCGATACAGCAGATGTCTTGCTGCTGGAGATGTTTAAGACTAGGATGAGGTTCTGGCCCCTTTCACTCTGTTTATTTATAACTTTTGTCTAGAAAACATCTGTAAGAACTCATGTTTCCCTTAAAACTCAGCGATTATAAATATCTCAGAACTTTGGAAGCTGACATGAAACGTTTGCTCTCCTGTCCTAGGTGACCCCCGAGGGGCGTGGTGACAATCATAAATACTTCACGCTTTAAACTTTACCAGCTCGTGTTGCCGTGGTAACTGCGATCTCCTGCAGCTTCTCCATTCATTAAAATTAACAGTTTTTTTGCTTGATGTGAAGATTTTCATTTTGGAGGCTGTTCTTCTCTTTATGAGAACGGACCAAATATCTGATAACGGCATTCCAGTCTCGCTTTCAAATGCCCTGCAGAATAAAGAGATGTGTTATCACGCCATTGTTCGTCCAAAACTCTTCCCTGTAGGCGTGTGTTTGTCTTCACGCTGACCGAGTGCGGGCAGCTAACGGCTCGGATCTGATCCCCTCGTGCTCCTTTCTTTTTTTTTTTTCCAGGAGATTTATGGCTCCGCGACACACCCTCACAAGGAGCTGGCACAGTTTGCCTGATGAAAATAAGGTCAGAGGTGAGACTCGGTGTGTGTGTGTGTGTGTGTGTGTTTGTGTGTGTGTGTGTGTGTGTGTGTGTGTGCGTGCGTGCGTGTGCTCACACATGTTTGGAGATTATAAATACAGCTGAACCTTTATGATAAAGCAACAGGAAGGACACACATTGAGCAGCTTTACCTGAGCGAGGCTGTTGGTGGAGTCGTTCACTAGGTGACAGCAGTGAGAAGTTCACGTCCTGCAGCTCACCTCCCCTAACAAAAGACGGCCTTCAAGCCATCAGCACCAAACTATGCAAAATGAACCAGTGGTATGAAACTGGACGTGCATTAAAACCCATGAACTGGTGTCTGAGTCATGCAAATGTGCCCCGAGTTAACCCGGCCATCAGTTACTAATACATAACTTAGGAGCAAATACAGTTTCCTTGTTGAGGCGCGATGTGAGCAGGATCTTCATACTTTGCACAAATATTTGGGTACAGGTGCTTTCAGGAAGGGCGGCGCGGCGTTCCTGATGAACAGCGTTACCTGATGTGACTCAGACCTGTTAGAGCGCAGCATCACCTTCAGCATCTCTAAACACACGTTCCGAAAATGTGTCCAACCCCAAATGGGCAGTTAAATCTAAACATGGCCAGTTTAAAAACAATACGAAGAGTCACTTTATATTTTCTACACCAGGTGTGTCATGTGATGAGCGGACTTGTGTTTTCACCTGATGCCTTGGAGATAGCAGCTCTGCTCCTTCTGTGTACCTGACAAAGTGGCTGTTGCTTCGATTCCTGAGTCAATATTGACCTCCAGCCAAGAGGGAAGAACAAGAAGAAGCAGCTGGACGACAGCATCAGCGGCACACACACACACACACACACACACACACACACACACACACACACACACACACACACACCAAATCAATTTGGTAAAGTTGTGAGACAACCCTGCCGCAGTCTGCTGTAGCTAGCGCTAACAACGAGTTAACGCTAACACGAGCTAACGCTAACACGAGCCACAGAGTAAATAGATCCACACTGTTGGACAAAAATATTATTACTTACAAGTCCAATATAGCAACAAAGCCAGGTCAACATCAGTCCGTGATTTTGTAGCCTCCTTTAGCTCCTCAAACTAGCGTAGGCCGCGCCGATGTTCACTCTGGTTTTAGCTCTTTGCTTCACCTCCAAAGACATTACTCTCTGACTTTTTCCTCCAGGCTCCGCCATGATGCCAACAGAAAAAGGAAACTTCTCCTTCTTGTGGTTTTTATTGATGGCTGGCGAACTGAAAGCAATCCGGAGTTTTCCCCTTTCAGGAATTATGTATGATTTTTCAGAAATCCGTAAAGGTGATTGTCTTATCATGTAGTGTGATATAATGTAAGCAATATGTCTTTTTTTTTTTTGCTAAGCCCGCCCCCTGCCCCGTAAAATCCGTGTGATAGAAAACTGAGCGCCAACCAGAACTAACCAATAGCGTTAGACTACCGCTTACGTGCTTCAAATTTAAGGAAGTACCTCGGCTGAAGCAGCGTTGATGAACTTTTCACGGACAATTAAGTCTTTAAAATATAAATATATGAAAACACAACATGACATGAGAATAATAATTGTAAAACAACGTGTTTTAGCTCTGTTTGTCGGCTACAGAATTACATTCATAAGAAACGTGCAGTCGCCATCTTAAATTACCGAGTCCACCGGCTATTGATGCTATACGCTTGTCAGCCACTAGATGGTGCCATCAGATAAAAGAAATTCTCCGGAGAGCTACTTTAAATGAGCTACTGGCACAGTAAACAGCTGTTGCTGTAAAGCAGGTAAAGACCTCCCACGGTGGGAGGGAGTCCCTCGAGTGATCCTACAGCAGAGTGATGACCAGGTTTGTGGCTCAAGAATCACTGAAACCAGTCTGAAAGCAATAGCTTAACGTGTTAAAAACTCTTTAGTGTTGCTTTTTAATTGCTGTCATGTTCTGATAGCAGATTGAGGGATGAATTCGAGGCCGTCGGTATGTCAGAACAGATTTACTCTGTAAGAGGAAACTCCATGATGATGATTGATAATAACCTTATTTATCCTCACATTGAAAGATCTCAGTTGCAGAGGACGTAAATAGTAAATGGTCCGTATTTGATAAAGCATCCTCTAGGGTTCTACAACCCCCCAAGGCACTTTACACCCATGCACACACACATTCACACCCTAGTGGTGATGAGCTACATTGTAGCCACAGCCACTCTGGGGCACTGACAGAAGTGATGCTGCTGTACACTGGCACCACCGGTCCATCCGACCACCGCCAGCAGGCAGGTCTGAACCTGAGTGGTGGATGAAGTTAGATGTGGGCAAACTGCAGATGTTTTATGATCAAACTGCTTTTTTATTCTGGATAACTCTGTCTGTGAGGTCTTTCTTTGGCCTGGAATCACATGAGGTGAAAAGAAGACATCAGCTGCATCTTGGCTCCGTTACAGTCAGAGCTTGGGAGTACCAGTGTGTTGACGGTTGGGGAGAGTGCATGACGCAAGGGGTCATGGCGCCCCGACGAACAATACGGCATCACATCCGAGACAGGAAGAAGTAGAGAAAAAGAGGAAAGCATGGCTTTACGTGACAGAAATGCCATTTGTTGGGTCTTATCGGCCGCTCTTTCTTTGCTGCAAAATTTAAAAAATCACTGCACTTGAGAGACGGTAAGTCGTAACCAAATAACATGGAGACAGGGACGAGTTTGCAGAGCCGTGACTAAGATCCAAACCTCAAAGCTGCGCTGATCTGATGTGATTTGGCAAAAGAAAAGAAGAGGAAAAGCTCAATCCCTGACTACACACACGCCTTGTGCAGCCTGAAGAGCAAACACAGCACAGAGGCTTTCAAGTCCAACACACTCATAAATACACACCCTGCCTCAGACGGCTGTCGCTGCTGCAGACTTGCAGCCGCAGGCCTCCACGGCTCTCCCAGTGCAGGATCATCCACAGGTCATGTTTATGAACTGGGAGGAGTGGATGGATGCCAGCATCTCCATCACTTTCCTCTTCCTTATCTTTATGTGCATCAGCTCCTGCTCCGTGCTACAGTTCAACCATCTCTCTGTGATTTGTGGGTGTGGTGATGAAATCTTATTACAGTAACGGAGATCAAAGCTGTGGTTTCATCTGATGAGGAGAAGCTGTGATGTAATCATGGCTAAAGGCCGAAAACGGGTCGTCATTAACAGAGGATTAGCATGATTAATGAGACCCCAGTCTGCTCTACTGGGACTCGACTCAATATTTGAGTGAAAAACGAAAGGCGCATTTTTTGAAATTGATGATTTTCTCTTTAGATAAATATTTTTCTCCAGATCTACAACTGCATCCAGACAACTTGTAGCTCATTACGACTCATTTTTAAAGTGTTTGGATGGAAATATTAGAATTACTACCGTACCCATCATAGATAGCTTCATGAATGGATTCCATCAGGACTGATAGGCTAATGGCTAGTCACACATACCAAACTGGTGTCTTCAGAGTGTTTCATGATTGACATAAAACTTTGTGGTTATTTACCAGGTCTTCTTCTTGAAAATGCTCCTGATTACCATAACGGCTCTAAAGATGGTCTTATCAGATAATCCTACCTTTTGTGGTGTGCTAAGAGCACTCTGGTTTAATCAGGACGTCAGGACTGCTTGGATCGTAGATCTGTAGAGGATTCAGTTGATGAGTGACGGAGTCAAGAGTCGGATGTCTTCAAACAGCGTGGGGACTTTATTACAGACTTCGAGCAGTTGACAATGGACATGTACAGACGGCCATCTGAGTAAAAAGCCCCCCGAAAGAAAGCGGGGTGGTTCTTTTATAGTCGTTCTGTGTTATGCAACTTACCTGCATGCACATAAACACAGCTGGACGTGGCAGTGTGGAAATCGGCTGAGCTCGGCTGAGATGACTGAATTTGTCCAAAGGGACACGATGAGACTGGAGATACGAATAAAAAACAGAAAACATCTGCCAGCAGGGGGCAGCTGTCAAGAACTTCTGCTTTTCCTTTTTAAAAAGATTACAAACCAATTCACAAGCTGAAATCTGAAGACTCGTCGTTAAAACCGGAACGCTCCTCAGGAAAATCCCAGACATTAAAACAATTAATGTGTGTTCAATGACCAGAAGAAGCACCGTGTTTACGGTACTTTCTGAGTCAACAAAGCCCAGTGATAGACATCATTGTCGGGGGATTTCCACAGCAATTTTTGTTGTTTGGAGTTTAGTACACTGTAAGAAATTGTAAACCAGTTAAACTTAAAAATGCAAGTTCACCAGCTGCCTTAAAAACATGAGTTACGTCAACTTAACCAACCGCTTTCTTTCAACTCTAAATGTGCAAACCACCACTTTATTAAGAAGAGCGTAACGGCCCATTCCTTTGAACGCCCTCCTCACTTACGGTACCAACATGACAATAACAAATAACGCCACCTTTGCAACACTGAACAAAGCAATAAATAAGAACAACACAACACCCCACAATAAACATGCATAAACACCCCAAAACAGAACAAAATAACTAAGAACATGACTACCCACAATGCACCTCGCCCACTGCAGCTTTCGCAGTGGGTGAGGTCATTTTTTTAATCTATAAATGGCAGTTTTAAGTTGACTGAATGAATGAAAATATAACATTTTGTTGAAATACCATACAGATGTAAGTTTTTGTCATCAAAACACACAAACTTGAGTTTAACAATCAAAACTTAAAAAGGAGACTTGAGTCAAATAGTAAAAACACATTGAAACAACTTTTTGAGGTTGTCGTTTATCACAGTGTAGCGTGAACACGACTTGTTTTCCATTGCTGCCGTTGTTCTTCACCAACAACTCTTCCAGTTTTACGTCTGCTGATGTCATTAAGCTACAACCAATCAGCATGAGTTAACCAAAGGTTCCGCTCAGCGACTCTACCAGGCCATTCCGAGTACCTGTTCAGGTGCTCCGTTGGTTCCTGAAAACAGCCCAGAAAAAGATCCTTTCGGCCCTCTGAAGTGGAGATACCGTTACGCTGAACTTCCGCTAGTGGAAACACGCTTTATTTCTCCAAACTGAAGCTGTTCATGAAGCTATAGAGAAAGTCAGTCAGAACCCCTTTAGCTTGGACTTACCTCACCTGTGACTTTAAACAGTGACCTTGTCCTGCTAAACTCTGTTTCAGCTAACGTAATCATTGAATTTCATTCTTAATGTCACGATAATGAAGCAAATATTGTTTTTCTGCATTTGAGGCTTTTCAGAGTTTTATGATTAGACAACGAGCAGTCGTCTGAGGTGGGAGGAGGAGCGGTCGCAGAGTTCAGGTCGGGGCTAAGGTCCAGATCGGTCTGTGGAACGGCACATAGCCTCTGGTTTCCTGAAGCTAACGCACAAACAGCGTAGCCTTTGCACTTTTAAAACATTTTAGACACTTTAAACGTTCCGGTCTGTTCACCAAGCCGTCTGTGGGATTCACGAAGAACAAGAGGTGAAAGGTCAGCGAAAACGCCCACGGCCAAGCACGCTCTGAGCCTACAGGAGGTCCAGGAGCTCGACGTGATGACACGATGTTCAGGTTAACGCCCCCGAAGAACATTCTCACTCCATCTTTAAACATGAATTAAGATGAAAAGCATTAAACAAGATTTTTGCTCTTTTACTGCTTTTTCACATAATTATGAGTGAAACGTTTAATTTAACATTTAACGTTCAGTTTAAACTGACTTACCTGAAAACGGAACACCTGTCTGAGGAGATCTTTATTATTCCAGCAGTAAATTTGGCTCAAAAACTGAATTTAGATGTAATTAGTGACAAAACTTTACCTTTTGGAGGCGATAATAAAGAAAAGAATGTAACTTTTTACTCAAAGAGTCACTCACTCATGTTCTGGACCCACGTAATCCTCAGTAGTGAGGAGCAGGAGTCTCCAGGCCACCAAGCAGGAGACGGGGGACACCCTGGACAGGTAACCAGGGGTCACACTCACACCTGGGGAGAATTTAGAGTCTCCTATCAACTCAACTTACACGTTTATGGCCTGTGGGAGGAAACTCCTGTATGCTAACATGCTAACTCCACACAGTAAGGCCGCAGTAGGGAGTTGAACCTGCAACCTTCTCACTGCAACTGCAGCCCAATTTCCCAAAAGTTAAAAACATTTGTGGTTATTTAAGTTTATTGCATTCATTTGCACTAAAATCTGCTCCATCAACCTGCAGACCGAAGTATCAAAGGGTAACTTTAAAAAACGGTGAATTAGGTTTTATAATAAATGCTAAATGTCGTCTGGTTCATCCTAGAAACTGAGATTTTCCTCAGAAGAAGCTGAAAACGTTTGGGGCGGATGCTGTCATCGCCTCTCAGAGCGGGTTTATCACCAACTTTAATCAAACTAATCCAGAAAATGACACCAATCAGGAGTCAAAACCAGAATCAGCAGAGAAGATTAGTCACATGTGACCTTGGTTCATGAGAAATAAACAAGCTTTCCTGCTGTTACAGTGACAAATAATCAGATTTTCTTTATTTTTTCACCCAATTTTACAAAAAAGATCAAATTCAATATTATCTTTTAAGTTTTGGTTATTTGCTGCTGCAGAATTATTCATGTCTGTATTTAATAATCACCACCTAACTGGTTAAAAATGTCCAAAAAAGAGCAAATTTCTATGATCTTTATATATAAATGTGTTAAAAGTTGTGTTATTGTACAGTTTTTAGCATCAAATAACAAAAATCTAATCTAGACATCCAATTTTCCTTCAGTTCCATTTGTTTGTTCATCATCACAAAATAAAAACTTCACTGAAAACTTTCTTTTCTCATCAAATCAAATAAAAATGTGCGTCTGGGCCGGGTTTGGGCTGCAGGTGGTTGCTCAACCCGTCTGAAACGGTGACAGGTAGCGTTTGTTCCTGTCCACGCTCCGGCGCTCCGGCTTCTTTCCCAACAGCCGTGATGTACTGGATAAACTGTTTTCACTGTTTGTTATGATTTGTTGTTAATGGTTGACACATTTTAAACCGAGACGGGTGAAAAGTTCCAGAGACGTGCTGCATGGGTGGGACGGTTGTGCAGCTTTCTCATTAGAGGAAAAAAGAAGAGATTATTGTATTCCACCTTTTTTTTTTACACCTTTAAAAGGTGTCAGACAACAAACGAGACTTTTATTTTATTATTGACTGAATCATCCTGCCTCTTCAGAAAAAACAGCACTTGAGTTTGTGACATGAGCTGCAGGAATTCACCAGTTTCCACTGAGTTATTAAAACTTTTCAGAGCAGAGTGAAGGGCGTCCGAGGCGTGCATCAGGAGGAAACATCAATAAGCTGCAGGGTAATCTGTGTAACGACACCTGCAGCAGCAGAAACAGCAGCGAAGTGTCACAAGAACAAAAAGTTCCATGAATAAAAACACGACTAATGTTTCTGCAGAGGCCTGAGGTCTGTCTGTCTGCAGGAACGGCTTCGATTCCTGATCTGCAAACGTTGATTTCTGCACTAAAACCAGTCAACAAACTGGCACCATTATGGGTAATAAGTTTAAGGCCTATTACTAATGATCAACCACATTGATACTACACTTGTGTCTGAGCAATAATTGGCTCAGAAACCATCAAATCCACAGAGGAGGTCAGCTGTTTCTGTCTGTGTTTTTGTTTGGAGTCAAAGTTCTTTATATGTGGAAAACCTCTGAGAGCATCATCCTCACAGGGAAACCGTTTCTGCTGGAAAGCATCATAAAATCTGACATTTAAAGTCAAAAATCTGCTCCCAGGCTTTAGAATAGCTGGTAATGAGCTAAAAATGATTCATAACTCATTATTCTTTTATAATATTTAATTCAACAGGATGATTTCAGGAGAAAAACATAAAATAAAGCTGAATATCAGCTAATAAACAAACATGAGCTAATAGACCAACATAAAACATAAAAAACAAAAAAATGAAGCTGATTTATTAATTAAATCAGATAAAAGTTATATTTCTCATTTCCATCCTGCAGCCTCCTGATTTCTCAGCTTTTGCTTCTTTTTTTAGTATTTTCACAACATGAAGTTGTAAATTTTTAGTGGCGTGATGAAGAATGCAGCTGATAATGAAAATATTCATTAGCTGCAGCCTTGTTATCTTGGCTGAGTTTATCAGCTCATTGCACCACTTAAGTACACAAAAATACGTAGTAAAATTGTGTAATTACCTTTTTCTCAAGAGGATTTCCACTGCAGGCCAGAACTTCTGCATGGAAATTTGACTTATTTTCATTTAACCCTTTAACAAGAGAAAAGGTTATTATAATTTCTGTTATGGAACATTAAAGGGTTGAAATTGATGTGATGACATAGATTTTCAATAATATTTGAGAAAATCTTGTTTAAGGGTAACTTTTTATTAATTTATTATATTTCAGCTAAAGGTTCAGTTAAGAAACAGGAACTAAAATTTAAAATAATTTAAATGATTAATTTTTATATTTAAAACTATAAAATATATAATTGCATCAAATTATTTTTTAAGTTAGTTTCTTTTTATTTAACTAATCTAATTTTCCTAAATTTTAGATGTTTAAATTTGAATTAAAGTGTTTTTTTATCTTGTAGATTTATTCTTAATATTTAGCTTACATAACAAATCAGTATTCTGGATTATTTTACATTATTTTTATTATTTACAACATTCTGTCCACTTGCAGTTTTAATTAAACACCTGCAGGATAAAAGAAATTCAGAATTTTTCCAATATTTTATTAAACCTATAGATGCAAACGTATAGGGATGCATTTGATTATGTATTTCCATATAAATATGTTCTAAATTGGCTCTAATAAACGCGTTTTCCCATTTAAAACTTTGTGAGATCAGAAATAAAACGAATAATGTTGTGAAAAGTTGTTTTTGTTTTACTTGTAAATGTGTAAATCGTGAATTTTGTTTAAGATTTGATAAATAATTTCGTTCAAATGTGATTCAATCTTCCTAAAATTTATATATATATTAAAAAATATCAAATTAATAATAAAGTTTATTTATTTCCGGGCTGCCGTCCAGCGCAGCTCATGTGGAGTAAACGCAGCAGCGGCAGCGGCAGCAGCGCTCTTCTCTAGAGACTTTATGGCTTCTGCAGGGTCCGAAGTCCATGGAAGTTGTTCCGATAAGAGGAGCCAATAAAAGCAGCAGAGCTGCAGAGTAAACACGCGTCGGTCCCGGTTCTGCTCGGATTTACATCAGCCAGCCCACTCATTACCATCTTTTATATTCCTGCGCCCTCAGAAAGCATCACGGTAAAGTAGCCGCATCCTCCCTCCTACAGGGAAGTCCGTCACGCAGCTTCTCGGAGCAGGTGTCGCCAGCAGAACTCAGGAAGACTTCAGGGAACTTTTCCTCCTCCTCTTCTCCTCTTCTCCTCTCCCAGGAGCAGCAGCGGGCTTTATGTTGACCTTTTGATGTTCTCTAAGATGGTTTCCAAGCTGACCTCCCTGCAGCAGGAGCTCCTCAGCGCCCTGCTGGACTCGGGACTCACCAGAGATGTTCTGATCCAGGCCCTGGACGACATGGACCCCAGCCCGCCGGGCTTTGGAGTCAAGCTGGAGAGCCTGCCCATGTCTCCCGCTCCACCTCCTCCGCCTCCTCCCCAGGACGGAGACTCCAAACCCGTCTTCCACACGCTCACCAACGGCCACAGCAAAGGCAAGTTGTCCGGGGACGAGGGCTCGGAGGACGGGGACGACTACGACACCCCGCCGATCCTCAAGGAGCTCCAGTCGCTGAACACGGAGGAGGCCGCGGAGCAGCGCGCGGAGGTGGAGCGCATGTTGGCGTGAGTTCCTCTCGTTCCTCTAATAATCCAGATTAATCACAGATTAAAACTAAAACTAGACTTAATTTAATCCTCAAAAAATAAAAATAAAAAATAGAAGTTTGGAAACTTTTAGAGGAGAAAAATAAAATGTTTCTGTTGGTTTAAAATGACGCACCACGCTTTGGTTTAGTTAATAATTATAGATGATTATTTATAATATAATCTGAATTTATGTATTACTAAATAATTTTATAAATGAATACAAATAGAAACGTTAAAAATCCCCATTATTATTATTATTATTATTATTATTATTATTATTATTATTATTATTATTATTATCTCCTCTAACGTTTTAAAATCACAACTAACCCACGTGTAGTTCAGTTATTATTAATTTTATTCTATAAATCATCAACTGGAAGATACACAGTGGCGTGTGATTAGACTGAATGGAGATCTGGTTATTCATTGTCAAAAGTTATAAACTAACATCTCCCACTTAAGCCGTACACCAGCATGTAGGCCTCCACATTCTCCAAAACAAACACACGCTACTGCAGGATCTCCTCTCAAACCTGCCTTTTTACCTCTGGTTGGCTCTTTTTGGATTAAAAAAGCACATTTTTAAAAATCCTGATGAATCTAAAGGTAAGGATGGATTCAATTTAGAATTGAAACTAGTTTTATTTGATTTCTAATTTAGTTTTTAGGCCACAGGCTGACTGTCACAGTGATTTTAGCTGTGAAACACCAGCTTAAACAGGCGGATTGTTGTTTGGACGTTTGGAGCTGAAACTAAGTCCAAGTTTCTCAACCCTCCCTGAATCCACTTGAACTAACCTTTGAAAATATTTACGGCCCTCTGAATGGGCTCCTGTGATAAACCGACTCATTATCGCCGCAAAGCCTTTCAACTCCAGGGAAGCAGAAAGAAAACTGGGATTTTCCTACAAATAACAAACGTCTGAAGTCCCATTTTTCCTGTTTGTGTGAATTTAAGCTTTATTCTGGTGAAGGTGTACTTCCTGTTTGTGACGCAGCGTTTTTTCTGCTCTGTTTGGTCTGAACCCAGAGAGGACCCGTGGCGAGCTGCCCGTATGATCAAAGGTTACATGCAGCAGCACAACATTCCCCAGCGGGAGGTGGTGGACATCACGGGCCTGAACCAGTCCCACCTCTCCCAGCACCTCAACAAAGGCACGCCCATGAAAACCCAGAAGCGAGCGGCGCTCTACACCTGGTACGTCAGGAAGCAGCGGGAAATTCTTCGACGTGAGTTAATATTTGAGTTTCTCGCAGCTCAGCAGAGCCCAAACCTGCAGACGTTTCGTGCTTTTATCAAATTTGATGTCAGGAGCAATGAAAGTGGCCTAAATTTATTCTTTTGTATTTGCAGAGTTCAACCAGGCCGCTCACGGCTCCTCCAGCAGCATGTCTGATAAAAGCAGCCACGACCCAGCCTTTTTTTACCCAGAATTCAATGCGTCTGGCGTGGTCATGGGGCCGGCCAGCGACGAGGTCGGCAGCGAACCCCTCTGCAAGAAAATGAGACGTAACCGCTTCAAATGGGGGCCTGCGTCCCAGCAGATCCTTTACCAGGCCTACGAACGGCAGAAGAACCCCAGTAAGGAGGAGCGGGAGGCGCTGGTGGAGGAGTGCAACAGGTAAACCGGCTCTGAACCGCCTCTCTCACCTGTCACCTGCTTGGCTCTGATCACCTGTTTCCTGCAGGGCCGAGTGTCTCCAGAGGGGCGTCTCCCCCTCCAAAGCTCAGGGCCTGGGCTCTAACCTGGTCACCGAGGTGAGGGTCTACAACTGGTTCGCCAACCGGCGAAAAGAGGAGGCCTTCAGGCAGAAGTTGGCCATGGACGCCATCACGGGTCCGCCCCACGGCCTCAACCCGCTGCTGTCCCACGGCTCGCCGCATCACCCCCAAACCAGCGCTTCCCCCCCAAGTAAGAGACACCGGACGGGTTTGTTCGGCGGTTGAGGTGAAATGTGATTTTCCTTGGAGTGAAACTGGGAGAAGGTGGAGTTGATGTGATCAGAGAGAGAGAGGACGGGTGATCAATGAGCGTGAGTGAGTGAGCTGAGCAAATGCCATTGTTATTCTGATCTTTGAAAACACACGGAGAACAATCCACATTCTACCTGCTATCTCCACTCCAAAGTCAGCCCGGAGAGGCCCGACACAAAGGGCAGCGGTCCTGTGACAGGCCAGGGTCAGGCCAGGGTCAGGGAGGGGGTACGGACACGTCCAGAACACCAGCAGAGCCTGGGTCTAGGCAAAAACGCCGCGTCCGTAAACGTGTGATTTGTGATTTCTGGCCTTTGTTTCCCCTCGTGTTCGAACACGAGCCCACCTTTGAGGGGAAAGCAAACTGTTTGCCTTGGCTTGCTCTTTTACCTTCGGATAAACTGGTCCCACTTGTGGATTACCTGTTTGCTTTAGCGGCTCAGGACACCTGACCAGGCGTTGACCTCAGGTTAGAGAGGTCAGAGGTGGTCCAGCAGAAGAAACCTCAGGTGGCTGCTTACACGGCGTCCCGCCGACGGCATCAGCTGTTTTCCAGCGTCAGCTCTGGCCTGACAACAACATCCCAGCTGGAGGCCTCCCGGCGTTGCCGGGGCACGGCCTGTATTATGCATGCTTAATGGACAATTAAGACCCTTTGCTGTTGCATCTCCCGGGCCTTTGACTTCTCCTCTCTATACTCCAGCTCAGCAGGAGCTCCTTTTGTCTGAAGGCTGCAGTGACTGTAACATAGGTTCATTTATCTCCTCCTCCTCCTCCTCCTCCTCCTCCTCCTCACCTTTATGGGTGTCGGAGTAGCTGGCTGCAGACCCGGAGCAGCAGGAGCTGTCCACCGAGGTATTGGCTCTTTTCTGGCCAGACAGGACTGATCACCGCTGCTCCGGCTTTAGAGAAAGCCACTGGCCTCCCCCTCTCCTCCTCCCCCTCCTCCCTTTCTTCCCTCCTGAACCACCGCCTCACCTTCAGTCATACGTAAAAGGTCACTGCTGGGTCGTTCTGAGCAAACCCTCTGACTCGGGGAGTTTTTATTGATTCTGTTGTGCTTCATTGATCCGTTGGTCACAACTGGATGGACAGTCAAGCGCTGTGACGTGCTTTTTGGGCGGCGAGCGTTTCTACTTCAGCAGAGAAAAGCCATCTTATGTTTACGCTCTCGTAGCATCCACGGGCTCGTCCGGCACCCGAAAAGCTTCAGCCGTCGGGTCTGAAGAGGCGGAGCTGTTCAGAAACGTGAAGATGAAACAGATTAGGTGAAACAACACAGAACAAAAACAGTGTTTGAAGCAAAATGCACAAATAAAATACTTTTAATTTTCTTATTATCGTCATAAAAGGCCCCAATTGACTAGAATCATACAGCTTACTATTTTATTTTATTGCACCTTTAATTTCTCCTCCACTGAGTCTTATTAACATCACAGCAAGACGTTTATGAAATATCCATCTGAGGGTTTATGCAGACTTTATAAAGTCAAGAAAAACTTTTTAAATGATAAAAATTTGAGTTTTTTAAAGAAAATGTAAAAATCTTTTATAAAAGAACATTTCTGATAATCATGTTACATAATATTTATTTAATGTTTGCCTTCTAACACTAATCTGGGAAGATAATATAATTAATTTTAAATAGGCTCTTTTCTAACGAAGCAGACTAACTCCTCGTTTATTTATAAAGAGAATAAAATCAGGAAGTTTTAATATTAAGTTGCATCTTCAATAATAAGGTCATTTTTCAGCAAATAATTTAACATTTAATACTTATACCATATCTATTTGTTAATAACTGAATTCTAATGAGAGAGCGTTCACTAATAATGAGCTGTTTTAGGTTTTAATGACCCTAAAGTGACTTAATGCTGTGTAAGAAGAGTCGTGACAAAACCAGCAGACTCGGAAGTTTCTGGTCAGATCCAGTCGGGGGTGGACTGCGAGTGGGGGGGGCACCAGAATAAGAGGGCCTAGCTCTGCACTTTCCTCTGTCTCGTCTCCCAGAGAGCCACAAAGAGGGGAGCGGATACGTCCTGCAGAGACCCAGGAGGTCTGTCGGCCACTGCCTGGGGTTGCAGAGGCAGGCTTTGATATGACACGGGTCACATGGGGAGCGTGGGCCTTTCAAACCTGCTGAAGGTCCTCGCTGCCACTCCCCCTCCCGAGATTCTCGCCCCCCCTGCTCTCAAAGGCCAAACCTCGGGTTATTTTCCTGCTTGTGCAATCACAACCCGCAGCAGAACTCCGGCGTTCCCATGAGCTTCAGAGCGAGATTAGGAACGTTTCGGAGAACAAACACGACTGGAAACCCGGTTGGTGTCTGGGTTTGAATGGTGGAAGTGGATTCCCACCAAGGCCAAATAACCCGAACCGCCCTGAGTAGCATCCTTTTCTCCCCGTGAGACTTAAGGAGGTCATCCAGCTCCGAGATAACTGGCTTTTTATGAGTCCTCCTCTATTGTGTGGCAATGGGGGTCATGAGTCCAATGGAGTGCTTTATTGTTGTGTGGCGGTGTTTACAAGGCTTGGCAGCCTGTCGTGGGGTTGATAGTATGTTGCAGGAGACAATATGAAGTCTAGTGGCTGGACAAAATGGAGGACAAGTGCTCTGGTCCATGAAAAACGCCGCTGTGGCCTCGCTATTCAAAGCAACGCTATCATCACCAGCGTGTTTGCTTTTTGCTGATAGTTAAATGAAATGTTTGATAACACGGTGGTGTTTATGGAAAGCAAAGAGTCTGAAGATGTGCAGGACCCAAAGTTCTGGAGCAATAGATCCAATCGAAGAGCTTCGGCAGGATTTTCACAAAGACACCAGTGTGTTTGACTCAGCCGAAGGTGGAGAGGTGCACTTCCTGTTCCAGTTTCCTGCAGCATTCATTAGGAAATCAATGCCTCCCTCATTGCTCACCTTTGGTGTCAGCGCCTCTCCCTGGTTTTATCTGCTAAGAGCCGTATATCAATACCTGCTGTCATGTCAGAGCGACTTGGGCCGGGCGCTCGGGCCGTCACACCCGGGTCAGGGCCGGAGGGGCTGAGGGAAGATGGGAGATCTGAGAGCAAACAGAGTCTGTCTCTGGATCGTCAGCGAGGGAGGGACACTCGCTCACTCGCTGTGTCCGTGAGAGGCTGAGACCACAGGATAAGAATGTGTTTGACATCGCTTGTAATTGTGTAATGTTTACTCTGCTGGTATCAGAGGGGCCTGCATCAGCAAACAGGAATTTGATTGTCAGTCACTCTGCGTGTGTGTGTGTGTGTGTGTGTGTGTGTTGGGAGAGCATTCCTTAGAGAAACAACTCGTAGTCTAGACCTGGGATTATGTGATGGTAGCTTTATTTTCATTGCAGCGTCGTAAAAATGTGAAAATATCGTTAAACTTCACGATAAAACGTCATTTTTAATGGGCCTGGGTTTATTTGACAGCTTTATTTAGAGGTAGTTTCTGGTTTCGGCTCACAGATTAGAGCGAGTTTGTGTAACAGAGCTTATTATTACCTGCTAATGAAAGGACAAAAGGTGTGTGTGAGTTCAAGATGGCCGCCACAGCTGATTAATGTCAGCAAACACAAAAACGGCTACAACTCAGTCCGATTTACAGATATCGTGATAAAGTTTGGTGTTTTTGGAGCTGAAAGGCACCGGAAACCAGGAATGTCCTACAGGGGTGACCCGGGGGCCACCTGTGGCCCTCGGAGTGATTTTGTTCAGCCCCTGCTGTTTCTCCAGCAGGTTGTTGGTGTAGAGTGATACTTTCTAACATTTTAATGTTCAGTTTTAATACCTATATGCTAATTTTGGACCTATTTTGAGGAGTATGCATGGGAAAAAATCACCATAAAATAATATTTGCACCCTTTTAATTTTAAAATTTTGGCCCGTTTAAATCATGTCAACAAGGCATTTTGGCCTGGTCATCCTTAAAAAACTGATTTTTTTCATAACAATTGATTTTCTTCCTGGATAAATAAAGATTAAATCAAAAGCGTTGAACACTCGTTTAATCAGTACATTTGCAGTGGTTAGTAGGATTGAATGCCTTGTAAGTCGTACTCAGGAAGTAGAAGTCAGCTGGAGGAGAAAGTAGCTTCGAACGGCAGGATTTAGAGTCTCATTTCCTGATATGTGGACATCTCTCCTCTGATTGGCTAACAGCAACACGACTCTACCACTGACTCTGTTTGCTCTGCAACGTTGATGTTTTACGTTGATGTCTCCACAAATAACACAAGCCTGGAGGAGGTTCTGCTGTGTGGTGGAGTTGCTAATGCTAACGGTTAGCTTCTACTAGCCCAGACGTTCTCTGCTGTTTCCTGGACGCTAAACCAACACAGCCTTCCCCGTCGTGAGTCAAGATGGGTGAGTCCATGAATGTTAAGTGACAGTGTGACGTAGATCTGTCAGGATTTTCTAATCCTAGAGTTTCACCTGGAGTCTATTTTCTATCAGAAGCTAATGCAGGAGGTAGGTGGAGGAGACTATTTTCATGTTCAGCCTGCATGAAAAACTCAGAGTGACCCATTAGAATCAGAAATAATCATTAAAAATGTCTTTTCAGTGTTCAACGCCTTTAAAAATGTTGTGGCCTGCGAGGACTGTTATATGATTTTGGTCTTCATCTTGAAAGTTTGACACCCCAAACTCTTCGGTAAATCTGCTGTGGTCTCTAGTATGAATGAGAGCCTCGTGAGTCGTTGCTGCTTCTCTTTCAGTGGGTAGAAGTTAGTTGGAGGTGTGGTGAGTGGAAAACAACAATATTAATATTAATATTCACAATATGCAAGCATCTCACCTCTGATTGGCAAACAGTAACATGACTCTTCCGTTGCCTTCGTTCGCTCTTCTTTCTTGGGTAAAAATACAACTTTGATGTTTTACCTCAACAAATAACACAAACCTGAACGTGTTCCACCATGTTGCTAACGGTTAGCTTCACCTAGCTAAGACGTGCTCTGCTCTCTGCTTCCTGTGGGTGGTCCCAAGCCAAGGTGGGCGGGGCCACAAATACTAATTTTCTCTTGATAATTTTTCCTTCTATATTGTGGGTTGGAGAAAATGTTCACGTTCAAGTATTACACGGTTTCTCAGTGAAAAACACCTTTAAACACATCCTCTGAATGCTAACTATTCAAACAATAAACTACTTTGTTTATTTGTTAGCCAAACATCTCCTGAACCACTTGACAGAAACCTCTCTAAAGAGGGTCATGCATCACCACAGCTGATCCTAGCCGACAAACGCTGAGCTGAAACGTGGTGTGGTGGTAGTTTAGATGGGTTTCTCGTGTTTGATTAACTTCTGGGGTCAATTCAAGATGGTGGCTAAAGTTATCTGACATCATAAAACACAGAAACATCCGTAACTCAGTCAGTTTTACAAATATTGAGCTAAACTGTAGAGTGGTGGTAGGAGCTAACAGGGCTAACAGGTTTCATAAAATCTTGTCATCTTTTGACAGATTGTGTCTTTTATTTTAAATATATAACCAAAAAGTCATTTGTCATCATTGTTCCAAGCTTTAACGTTGTTTTCGATCGTCTCAGAATTCTTGAGAGTCAGTAAGTGACTTTGCACTATTGATTTATCGATCGTTTAAGCTGATTGTACTATTATTCTGCTCTGAATCAGAAGGCAGGGCTTCCTCTGATACCTCTTATTGAACGTCATACTTCCCCTTCCACTGAACCTTCCCACTGACGTAATCAGGGCCGTCGTCAGCAGCGTTTGTGTGCTGATCAGAGGGCTGTACACAGTGAATGGCCTTGGATGAGAGGTGCAGATAGCAGCCGTGGACGGGTCAGAGTGTGTTTGTTTGCCGAGTACTGGTCGGGCTCCGCCCCACATCCACTGACCCAGCATCTGTGTCTGTGGTTTTCAGTGCGTTACAGCCAAGGCCCTGGCGAAGTGAGCTCCTCCAGCGCCATCAGTCACCACAGCAGCAACACCATGGCAACCAGCCAGTCGGTGCTCCAGCAGGTGTCTCCAGGAGGACTGGACCACAGTCTGCTGTCGCCCGACGCCAAGATGGTGAGTGAACACCTCCATGTAACGAGAGGTTAAAGTAGTAGTGACCTGGAATCCTGACCCACACGGTCCCAGTAGCTAACGCTGTCAGAACTGTCCAAGAAAAAAGGATGTAGGGACCTGAAACTGCTCTAACGTCCCCGTCAGGACACTTTTGTTATTCTGTGTGGTGTGAGGAGAGGCCGTGGGCCGTGCAGGTGTCAGCAGGTGGTGAAGTGAGCTCTTCAATGGGAACGTTCACATCGACGTTACTGTAAAAGTGTTAAAGTTACACACATGCTCTCATCTGATAGTTTTTCCTTCACATTCCTGTTTGTGGAGTTACACATTAGCCGTTGTACAAAAGACCGGGTCAACATTTAGGTCTGGTGTTTGTTTAGTTTTACTTTGAGCACTAATCTATGTAGGAACCTCTGCGCTGTGTTCAGCTGAAACTACAAATAGCAGCAATAAAACTTCTATTTCCCCTTTGATTTCCCCAGCTTTCAGGTTCAGGCGGAGGACTTCCTCCAGTCAGCACGCTGACCAACATCCACAGTTCCCATCACAGCCACCAGCAGACGCAGAACCTCATCATGCCTCTGTCTGGGGTGATGGCCATCGCGCAGAGTAAGTCCCTCCGTCTGACCGAGCATCAGCTTGTTAACGCTGGAGCCTTACTCACCAACGTGTCCTGTCAGGTTTAAACACGTCGCAGTCCCAGACGGTGCCGGTGATCAACAGCGTGGCGAGCAGCCTGGCGGCGCTGCAGCCGGTCCAGTTCTCCCAGCAGCTCCACAGCCCCCACCAGTCCAGCCTGATGCAGCAGTCACCCAGCCACATGAGCCAGCAGCCATTCATGGCCACGGTCACACACTCACACAGTCAGTAACTCGACCTGCATCAACACCAAATGTTTTTACAACAGGTGCCTTAAAGGGGCCATTTAGGGGTTATTATTCCTCATTAACACCCCCCCACCACCACCACCACCACCACCACGCTGCTGGGTGTTAACGGCATCAAAATACAAAAAAGAGCTGCTTTAGCTTCTCTAAACAGTCCGATAGGTTTAATGGTGACAGGATCAGTGAGGTAGACTTAGAGGAACTGCAGCTTTATTGTTATTTATATTAAAGGAACTGAGTAATATGTGTGAATATAGATCTGCTGCTGCGTCCTTTCTGAAAATGGAAATAGAGCAGATTTATTTAGATTTCCACCTGATTCCCTTTAGGCTATAATTGGCTTCAGGTGCACATCTGACCATGTTTTTTAATGAGATCAGCTGTCACACTGAGGCTAAGGGGTGCCTCAGGGATCTGTGCTCAGTCCCATATTTTAAAATTCATATTTTGGCACCAAATCAACACTGGTGGTCTTCTCAAACCAACTTCATGATGCAAATTTTCTTAATTTGTCCACGTTAACAAAGTGACTAACATAAAGAAAAAGTATAACAGATTTCAGAGAAAAGTTCATGTGTGCATCGGTGGACGTGTGATTTTATTGATTTAAAACAATGTTTTGTCTTTTTTTAGTGTATTCTCACAAGCAAGAGCCTCCACAATATTCCCACCCGTCTCGTTTCCCTCCGGCCATGGTGGTCACGGACGCCAACAGCATCAGCACTCTGAGCTCCATGTCCTCCAGCAAGACGGTGAGCGTCCACCCTACAAACACCACCTCACGTCTCTGACCTCACTCCCTCTGCCTTCCTGCTGTTGATGCTTTTAGTTCCTGTAATTTGCATGAGAGTCACGATTGCTTCGATGGTTTCCTACTGAGACACACACTCTGCACCGAGACAATCGAGGCACACACTAACAGCAGGAAGAAGTGTGTGTTATGACTGACTGTTGACTTCTTTGATTCCTTGTCATGTCAGGACGCTCCTGTAAACAAGATGATGCAACTTGGGAGTCTCTCCTGGGTAAATACAACTTTATTAGTTCAGTCACGCAGCTTTTAAGAGTCAAATCACCCCTGAACCCGGTCACTGGGCTCCATCTGCACGCTGATGCTTTTCCTTTCTGTTTGGGAATGCTGCTGATGTTCAAACACAAACAGATGAGACGGAGCGGGACACTCCTCACGGTTCTGATTTCCTCTAAAATCAGCCGACTAATCAATCACGGGTTCCTCAGACCTGAACGCCTCTTGATTAGCGCTCCCTCTTTTTGCTTTCATCTTCCTGGTGAGAGTCGCCTCTGCGATCAGGAAATGAGACCTGCTAATTAAAGAGTTCTGCTACTTTCCTCCATGCTACAGCGAGGCTGCAGATGAGTTTTTTTTTCCTTTTTGTAATTACACCTCTTCCTTTTTCCTACTTCTCCCTCCTCTCCGTGATCGCTCTAGCCTGAAATGTTGTCCACGGTGCTTTCACACGCTTAATTTCCCACGCTGAGGCAACCTGATGGGCAGCTTAGAGACACACGTGTCCCCCATGTTAAACAAAAGTGGAATTTAAATATTCACTGAAAGAAAGTAGGAATCAGATCATTTAGTTATGTAAAAATAACAAATGCTTAGCATTAAAAATTCACAATTTAAACTTTAATTTTGTTAAAAGTTAGATAAATTTAAATTACTTCTTTCAGAAGATTTGATTTTCACTCATTTCTTCAAAGTTTGAAGTGAAAGGCAGCCATTTGTTTTATTAATTAAACACGTAAATCTGATTTATGTTACTAGAATAAAAAAATTCTAACTACAAATGAATTCATTCATTCATCAAAACCTAAAATTTCCATTAATTTACTTGCTTGATTTTATATTTTCTGAAGTTT
Organism: Aphyosemion australe; assembly: GCA_006937985.1. Classification (NCBI taxonomy): domain Eukaryota; kingdom Metazoa; phylum Chordata; class Actinopteri; order Cyprinodontiformes; family Nothobranchiidae; genus Aphyosemion; species Aphyosemion australe. Next base: position 355,331 of record SSNS01000117.1, read on the forward strand.
AAACTCTTGTTTTCTAACTTTGTACGGAAGATGATTAGGGCCACTGGAGAAAAAAAAAGAAGCAAAATAAAAAAAAATAATAATTCTGACTTTTCTCAGAAATCAAAAGAGTCAGAAATCTTTTTTTTTTTTGCTTCGTTTTTCTTTTCAGTGGCTCTAATCCTCTTCTGTACTTTCCAGAAAATAAATAATAAAACAAAAAAAAATTAAAGTCCATACATGAGCGTTTTTACGTGACACGCCTTCCTCCCAGGAGTCAGGTATTTTCTTATCAGGTCGCCATCCCAGCCTTTTTTCTGATGAAACTCCAAAACCCGGTCAGGCTTTATAACGCTCGCTGTTTACCAAGAGCCCTCCATTATGGCGGCTCTGTTTACTGCTCACCTCTGCTCACAGAGCAGCGTCTAATGACTCAGGTCTTGGCTGCAGGTCAGCGTTTATCAGGTGAGGCTGTTTGCTGGTCGCCGGGTCGCTCCGGGGTCAGCTGTCTCCACGGAGAGGCAGGTGAAAAATAAATCCCACGAGCCGCCCTGGAAGAGAGCGGAGATGGGCTTTTCAGAGGCAGGAGAGCAGGAATGTATTTGGTCAGGTGTGGTCGGCACGGGGACGGCTCGGAAAATTTAAAAAAAACAGCAATCCGAGGAGAAATCCAGGGATTTTAGCTGAGAATGAACACTAAAACACTTAGAATCCACTTTTCTTCCTGCAGAGTGACTAAAATGTGAGGAAATATTGGTGCATTTAACTAATGCACACAGCAGCTAGCAAATAAGCTCCAGACCACCTGTTCCACACCAAACAGCTGACACAAACAGTTTAGTGGCTGCCTGGCAGCTCGGAGGCTCTCAGGCTCGCTGCTCCGACAGCTGGAACTTAAAACCGGTTGGTTTGCTCTCGCTAAAGCAGAAGTTTGCAGAAATCTACAAAGTTACTGTAATGATTTTCACCCATTCATCAGTATATTTGGACAGGTAAAAGAAACCGCCACATGTCCAGGTATCAGCCAGGTAAACCTTGAGTTGCCATGGAAACTAAAGCAGCTTTTACCCACGGCTGAATGCAGATAAAACCTGGACCAGAACTTATTTCATGAAAAGACAGAAAAAATAAAAATAAACAGCAGGTTGATTAGAGATTAGAAGAGATTATAATTAGAGATTAACCACTGAAGAATCTGACCTAGACATGAAGGGATTATTTAAGCTGGGAGGGTGAAAACAATCAGACCAGGACACGGAGGGAAACTTTAAAACAACAAACGGATCTTAGCTCCTGATGAACAACAAAGAAAATTCTGAATTTGATCATTAAAAACTCCAAAAATGATCTTCTTCTCCCACTTCCTGGGAGATTATTCCTCCAGCCTCCATCTGCACGCATCTATATTTGCATTTTTCAGGAAATTGTAATTTAGATGAATTTATTTTGCATGTCTACAGTTTGTTTTTGCTGCCATCAGGTGGACAAAAAGTTACCTGCTGCATGTTTAATGATCCAAAACACACTGATTGTTGTTAAAGAGCAAATTTTACAAAAAGTTTCAGCTTTTCACGATTCATGTTGTTGGTTTGAGGGGCTGGAATAAAAACAGAAATCAGGGATTTTTTCACCAAAATGAGCTTTTTCCTGTGATGAACCCAGAGATTTTATCCCAGAAACATCATTTTTATCCGTGCTGGATTGAGTTTAATCTGATAAAAGAAGCCTCTGAGGATGCAGGCTGTGTTTTTAATCTGACTTTTCTGTTTCAGTGTCCTCTTCAGGCTTGGTGAGAGTGTCCACCTGACTTCCTCGGCTGCCCGGCAACCGGAGCACATTTTTCCACCCTCTCGCTGCGGTAACCATGACGACCCTTAATAGCTCGCAGCCGCGTGCTGGACGATGAGTCAGTCAACAAACACGGAGCAGCGATGACGGCGGAGATGAGAAATGAGGAAAGGGGAGGGAGGAAGAGTCCGGCTTCGTCTCTGTGGCGTAAAAAAAAAAAGATCAACAAGGATTCAAACAGGAAGTCTGAAACAGCGTTCAGCTCTCCACGCCCCTTCTGCAACAAGAACAAAAGCACCTGGATGAACTCTGTGGATCTGAAACGAGCTTCAGACGGACGCGTGACAATCATAATGACCTTCACTGACCTTTAAAGGAGTCTTCCGTGCTTCACACTCAGTTTGCTGCAAACGGCGAAGCCCCTTCGTCGCCTGCAGCTGTTCATGTGCATACTGTGATTGAAAAAGACTTTGACAATCTTGAAAGGACTATGCAATACGTGTGTAAGCAATGCTTTGTATAACTGGATTCTGCACAAAACCTCACACACTCGAGGCTGGAAATAAATATGCACTATTAGTGATCGTAAACTGTAAAATAACTCACAGGTAGAGGATCGCACGTGTGACAATTACACCAGACTGTGCAGCTGGTTTTAGCCTTAGTTTGGGTGTGTGTGTGTGTGTGTGTGGTGGTGGGGGGTGATGCACATCACTTCTCCTCAGATGACCGTTTGCACACAGGTTCAGGTGAACTTCAGGAATGGGAACTCACCCTTCCCTTCATCTCTCCCACTTCCTGCCACAATGTGAAATAGGACAAAGATTATTGAAAACTCCTCATCATAAATTCCCAAGACCCCCCCCCCCATACACACACACACACACACACACACACACACACACACACACACTGGCACTATTCACAAACCAAACAGACATGAAAGAGGATGATGTTGTGACAGCCGTGGCTCTAATCATACTGGAATCCAGAGAGAATGGGAGTGGGCACACACACATTCAGGCTCACTCACACACACACACACACACACACACACATAGTCACACACACTCACGGTGACAGTATTAAGATGTGTTCAGACCACCGTTTTGACCAAATTTACCATCAAACATCCTCAAAACACACAAAAATCCAGAATTAGGAACAGTTTTTATCATTCTTGATAGCTCTTTGAACAACCTCAGTTTGGAAAAATAGCAATTTGATGAGCTAACGGCTATTCCAAGTGGGGCGAAAACCAAAATGTAATCCTACTTTATGTTAATATATAGGTATTAAAAATGACTTCAGTTGACCGACCCACACTGATGTGATTCCCATAATGCATTGCGAGAATCTCCTGTCAGAGGTGCAAAGAAAGCAGCGTTAGTTTAAGAAAAGGGTTAAACATTAATTAGACTGCATGTCAGAGTTAGATCATTTCAAACGGACTTTCTGGATAAATGTCACGAAAATCTCAAGATTCATTGCAAAAAACCAGTTTACTCATAATTGACTCATAAGACAACGAATCCCAAAGGCTGCGATGTCGTCATTTCCTTTTATGTTGACTTTGCTGCAAATGGTGTGTTTGCCCCTCCCTTCCACAATATGGTTGCTATTGTTACGCAGCACTTCCACACAAACATTGCTATCCCATAAACCCATTAAATGTTGTTTTGTGGTTATTTTGCCAGAAATCTTTGAGGAAAGACTTGCTGATAAACCATTTAGCAGATTTGTCCTCATGAATTTGTTTTATGTTGTTAAAAAAGGCAGAAATGAGTCTTTGCCCTGCTGTGACTAGCCTTTAGCTCGTCAGTCCAGTTAGAACGGATCTGTGTTTTGTCCAAACTGAGGCTGTTCACACAGAAACACTTAAAGATCTAAAGCGACTCGTTGCCTGTAAAACTGTGCAGATCCAGTCTCCTGTTCAATATTAGGTCATTATGTAGTTATTGTTTGTGACTGTTATTAGCATATCAGAGGGCGCTCTTACCCGTACGACTGGACGTGATTTCCCTTTTTATTCCTCCTAATGTATTATTTTTGTATAAAATTGAAATCAATCATAAATCACTATTTATACTTTCTGAGAAAATGTTTCGAGTAAAGTGTTTTTTGTTCTAAAAGTAATAACTTTATTATTTGGTCTGTTTGAATCTGAGTCATTTATGAAACATCCATCCATTTATCCATCCATCCATCCATCCATCCATCCATCCATCCATCCATCCATCCATCCATCCATCCATCCATCCATCCATCCATCCATCCATCCATCCATCCATCCATCCATCCATCCATTATCCACTTATCCGGGGTCGGTTCGTGGGGGCAGCAGCCTAAGCAGAGAGGCCCAGACTTCCCTCTCTCCAGCCACTTGGGTCAGATCCTCTGGGGGAATCCCAAGACGTTCCCTGGCCAGCTGAGAGTCCCTCCAGCGTGTTCTGGGTCTTCCTTTGGGTCTCCTCGTGCCTGGGAAACCTCACCAGGGAGGCGTCCAGGATGGATCCTAACCAGGTGCCCGAGCCACCTCAGCTGCCTCCTCTCGATGTTCTGAAACAGAAACCAGAAAATCCAGATTAAACATAAATGTGTTTTTTTTCCAGCAGCCGGGGGAAACGACGTTCTCAGCTCGCGTGTTTACAACCTGAACAAAACCTCGGTGTTGGAGTGTGATAAGAAGAACATAGCTGCTTTGATGGATCTAAAGTGCACGTTTCATTTGAAGCCGCGGGTTCATTCAACCTGACAAGATGACTGACTCACGTCAGACTTTATCTGATGCAGAACTCTTATAAAACATGCAGCTGCGGTTATTTAAGTGGGTGAATTGCTTCACTTCTGCTCTAGCCTGTGAGTCACAAGTTGTGTTTTATATTTGATCCTCATCCTAAACAACCCAACACTAAGGGTCCACTGGGGCTAACAGCGATCTTTAAGGGGTCAAAAGCAGAAATAATCAGCGTTCTGCTGCTTAAGGAGGAGCTTGATTCTGCTGGGAAGTTATTTTGACACAAAAGCAGGATGAAAGGAAAAGGGTGATGGTCTAGAGCTGGTGTAAAAACAGGTTCAGCTGTTATCGTCACAACAAGCATAAACAAACACAAAGAAAACCTCGTATAGACGGAACGGAGGTCGTTAGATTGTGGTATTTAAATATAACAGGAAACAAACATAATAAACTTCCTTTCATCCTGATATTTTATTGACGCAGAATGTTAGTAAACCGTTTTTAGTCTAACTTTAACTTTCCAATTATTAAGCTTAATAAAATATAAAGTTATGCACTTTAAACATATTATTATATATTTTTTAACATAACAATATTATAGGGATTTTCAAAATAAAATACCATGCAGACCAATGTGGAGAAGAACGATAACTAGATCAGAACCGTGTGTGTGTGCGTGTGTGTGTGTGTGTACGTGTGTGTGTGTGTGTGTGTGTGTGTACGTGTGTGTGTGTGTGTGTGTGTCTTAAGACTCCCAATCTTAAATTCTTGAAAGCAGAACTTAAGTCTAACTAAACTGGTAACACTTTACAATAAGGGTCCCTTCATTAACATTACTTAGTGCATTATTAAGCATTAATAAACTATTAAATAAAGTAACAACTGCTTAACCATATTATGTAATGCATTACTAAGCAGACACCACCTCCACCCCGGCCCTTTGTCCTAACCTTAAGAACTCTTTACAGTTAACAATAACAGTAACGTTAATAATGGGACCCTTTATTGTGAAGAGTTACCCTACCAGTGCTGCTTTAACCCGTTTAAACTTCTTGTTTAGTGGGAACGACCACCTCCCGTCTCTTATTGACCCGGCCTAAACCTTCACGGTTCTCTGACGTGTGTCGAGTGGACCTGCGGCCTGCAGCCCTGCTGAGGAAAGCCTTGTAATCCACTGATTTGGTTTTGAATCAAGCCTTTGATTCTGAGACCCGGGACGCCACTAAAGCTCTCACCACCTCTGCTCAGACTCTTTTATTTCAGGAGAAACGGAAACTCCGGGAGGCTTATTTGCATTTAAGATCAATAATGTCTCTAAACATCTAAATACACATTAAAGGACGACTACAAACATTTCATATGCAGGGAAGAATTAGTGAAAATAATCAGTTTTTGTAGCGTTGAGGCTGATTTCATCTCAGTTATATTAAGGTGGAACAGTTTTATTTAACTTTTCTCTTGGCAGAATTTAAAAGAGCAGAACAAGAAACATCATTTTCTGTTGTTTATCCTAAGAAAAGGTGAGAAATGCAGTATTTTTATTGTGTTTAAGTAAAAAAGCCAAATCTGTTAGTTTTAATCCATAGTTTGAGAACTAAAATGAGTCCCACTAAAAAAAACTCTTGATATATTCATCAGCATTTAATCAATAAAAGCTGCCGCTGTTCATATTAATCTGTTTCTGAAGGAGCAAATTAGCCCAATTTTAAAAATAAACAGGGAACAGAAACATTTGACTTTGATTTTATTAAGAAATCAGAAACGGAGCAGAAGTATGGAACTCCAAAGTGTCCAAAATTAAATAAATAAATAATACAATATGGAATATGTATCCTTCATGAAAAACACTGAAAGGATTAAATAAAAAAAATGCCACAATAATAATTTGCATTATTGGGCAAAAATGACCTCTTAAATAAAGTTTTATATTAAAAACACTTTTAAAAAAAGAAAAAAATGTCATATTTAGCTTAGATTTTGTCACAATTTCATCATGAGATTACCTAATTTTCAAGTATTTATTTATGTAAATACATATTTTATAACAGATTATTTGTTTATTTAATTCCGAACACTTTGGTGTTCCATTCAGAAGATGCTCCATATAGAGGCTCTGATTATTAACGGAGGTGGAAGTCCACCAGCTGATTCGACGCCTCCAGAGGTCAACATGAGAAGCGAGCTGACGCAAGAGGAACACAGGAGCGGCACAAAGAGACAGAAAGTGGAAGCTGGCGGCTGAATGTGGCGGCGTGTTCATCAGCGCCAGAAGAAAAGATGCTACATCGACTCCAGCTGAGCTCCAAAGGGTTAACGGCTAAAACTACCCAGCAGGGGTCAGGGGTCAGGAGGCCACTCTCAGCCGGGCCTAATTGGTCACTGTGACCAGGGTTGAGCAGATATACATACACATGTATGGAGCTGCTGTGATGGGAGTCCTCCATCAAAAGATCTGACTCAAAAAGCCTCTGTTGTGTCCAGGAGAATCCGTCAGCGTACATCTGCAGCCGTCCCACCAACGGTGACAGCTAGGTGCCTTTTCATCCCGGCTCTTTTTGTGTCATGGTCATCAGTCACTTTAGGATTCTGGGTTTATGCTGGTGAAGGTTCTCAGCCATCTAGGTCATGGTAATCCAAAGGGGTTCAAATGAAGGCAACTGGACTTCTTAGATTTCTTGAAGACGTTTCGCTAAGCGAGTAAGATGGTTTGAGTGAACATTAACACTATTTATTAAGAACACTGGTCTTCCCTGGGGGTGGCAGCAATTTTCTAGTGGTGGCCATGGCCACCCCTGGCCACCCCTTGGAGGCACCACTGGGTAAAACCTGTAATAAATGAGTTCTGAGCAGGTTTAGAGAGTCTGACCTCTCAGAAAAAAGTCTGTTTTGTGTGCCGGGACAAAGGTTTGACTCTTTTCTCGTCTGAGTTTTTAAAATGAGCCTTATTAGCATCTGAGGCTGAAGGAAACTGTAAAGAGTTCCTGGTTCAGAGGAATCCTGATGGATGGATGTGGTCATGCTGATGCCTTCGGCGTTCCGATGCGGGACAGGTTAATGATTTATGAGGAATAGTGGCATACCCGGGTTAATGTTCACCTTCTGAGCTGGACCTCCTCTTTGGGGGGCCTGCCCACATCCACTCCAGACAACCAGGCCTGACTGACGGGCCGACTGGACCGGCCTCCAGCTAAACCTGGAGCTCCCGGTAGGGAGGAGGCCCCGCTCCGGGTCTCAGAGCAGGGGGAGGCGGGAGACTCTTTAGTGCCTCTTTAACGGGTCTGAAAAGAATACTCAGCCTCATAATGATGAGTTTTATTTATGAGGACTTCAAATCAAAATAACAACAAATGACATTTGAGGTGGAAGCACCATGAGAACATTCCTGGACCAGGTCAGGATGAACATCACGCTCTCCAGGGTTCTGGGTGTGTACTCCTCACAATCAGACAAAGATCTCCTTTGTTTTTTTCCACTTTTCCTCTTTCTTATCACCTGAGATGACTCACCTCTGTCTCATCCCTACACAGCTGATAAGACACTCTATTGGCGTGTCATCAACTTTATTTGGGCGTATCAATAAAAGCAGAAAGTTAAAGTTATGACCTGAAACTGATGTCTTTTGTTAAGTTATTTTTGGTCTCTGAGAAGTCTTTTTGTTTTGTTTCTGCCTCTGTTATGCATGTGGAGTCTGAATCCTGGCGGCTGAGGCAAAAGAACAGCTGAGAACAAACCAGGTGATGGATAACCGCCTCACTCGGCTCTCATTAGGCTGTAAATCTTTCACAACACAAAACACGACGAGACAAACCCAGAGAGGCTTTTCCGCACAGCTCCTGCTTTTCTTTAGAGGGACAAAGGATCTGGACTCATAATGACCCAAATTAATTATATTAATCACAAAACTTGCCCTGTTATGTAGCAGAGACATATCCACAATGGAACATGGAAACATTTTTTAACAGTTATTGTAGTTCTCAGCAAATATTTTACAAAATTCAAAAATACCCAACAACTTTTCCCCTAAACTTGGAGTAAAGGTAAGATAGGAACAGGTTTGAACAAGAATTAATTTATGTATTCTGAATATAAATATGAAATCTCTACCTATGTGCTTCTGATTTACAATACAAATAAGGTTAAAGCTGTTGTCTATAAAATTAATGTCAACTTGCAGTGAATTGATGTGATAAAAAATTAGGTTTTTAAAATACCCAGGCTTCAACAAGGCTAAACACTGACACCTGCTGGTCATAATATGTACTACACGAGCTTGATCTTGGAACAAACTCAAACCCAGAATGTTTTTTATCAACAGCAGTTTTTTATATATTTTTTATCATTACCTATTTATTTTTCATTGCCTGCAGCAGCAGCCTCCTCTACTCATAAAAATAAGGAACTTGTTACCTAAATTTCTACACCAGTTAATTATATTAATTAGACATTTTATACAGAAAAAACAATTCTGACCCAAATCATTTTAGTTTTTGTTTTGACACATATAGGGTATGTCTATTATGTTTTATTGCGATCTTTAAACTTCATGGAACCTTTGGTTATTGACAAACTGACAAAGAATAAAAATAAAATAAGGTTGTGCATTAAATTATTGGAGATGTCCCTATACAATAATGATTTAATGTGGATTTTTAATTTAAAGTTGATGTGGGTAGATTGTGCAGAGTTTGCATGTGTCCCTGCTCATGATTTTTTTTATCTGAGCTCTCTTCCTTCCACAGTCCAAAAACCTGCATGCTGGATATGGATGTTTCTAAATAGCTGTTTGCATCATATGTGGTTTTGGTAAGCCTGTAAACTTAAATCTGTGTGTCCAAAGTTTGGCCTGTGAGTCATTTGTGGCCCTCAAAACTACCTTTGTGGCTCATGACTGCAATTCAAGTCCGCCAGTGCAGACATTTGAACCATATGAACAAAGTTAAGTGCAATGCAAGGTATTTGTCTTTTATTAATCACAACAAATTCATGATCACTAACCTGCATCAACTTTTGCTTAAAAGCAGAAAACCATAAAACTCGACTCAGTCCACCAAGCCTTTTCAAATAAAGTGTGACTCGTTTCTTGTTTTTGTTGCTGAGAGGACACGAAGATTCATTTTTCAACACCAAGAAGACAATAAATCTGAAGAATTCAATTAAATTCTTATGATTTTCTGATCATTTAGCATCAGAAGTCATCATAATTTCATTGTTTTAAACAAAATTAAAGATTTAATGAATTAAATCTGTGCGTGTTTGTTTTATTGTTGAGAAACTATAAAAAGAGTTCAGGACCCGCCTTTAAAAATGAAGCAGAAACCTTTTAACGGGAGCAAACACCGCTCTCCTCCTCTCCTCAGGCGCAGCCAGCTGTGCCTGTCAGACTCAACTCAGGACAAACTTCTCTCGCACTTTTCACCTACGTCAGAGTTGACGTCATCTTCCTACTAGTGACTGCTGTATCAAGATGGCGCTGCGGCCAGGGTCTGGGGGAGGCAGCAGGTATTTTAGCCTTTTAAACTGGAATTTATCGGCAGATAATTGTTTATTTGTTGAATATAAAATCCTGGCTGTCGCGCAGCCTCACTCCTACCGCCTAGAGGCGCCTGAAAGGTGGCGTTAGAGGCTGGTTTTGTTGTCGGGAGAAGGTGATGAGATGGCTGGTTGTCAGGTGTTCTAGCTAACGTTAGCCGCTGTCAGATAGGAAGTAAATAACGCCCCGTGCTCGCATTTACACACATTTAACAGTCGCTGTTTGGCGCAGCTGATAATAGTCCTGATGTCCGTCACATCCACGTGTTAAACTGAATATTTATAGAGAAATAAAACACGTAAATCCCTGCAGCATTGTTAGAAACATACAGGTATGTTGACAGGCCTGAGGTTACCTGCTAGCATATTTACCATTAGACGTTATTGACTTTTATGTTGGTGATTATAGATTATTTAAAGATGACAAAGCAGATGTCACTGCTTTTGTTTAGGAGTCAGATTGTTCCGTAAATGTTAAGTTAATGAGCTACAGCCAAGACGCTTTCTGAGTGTTTGGAAAGTTCTACAAGATGATGATGATAACAATAATAGGGTGTCTGATTAAGGAAGTGTGATGGTGACCTGCAGGGGAGATGAAAAGGCCAGCCTCATGAATCTTTCATAGGAACCAGTTTAAATAATAAATAAACTCTGGCTACAAGCATCTCAACTAGCCAGGTGATACTGATCCTGCAGGTGAAACCAAACCCCACTAGACTAGACTGGACTGGACACACACACACCTGAAACAAGTCTGCCTGTATGTTTCACCGACCTCATTTATTGCACTAATGTAAATAAATGTTTGTTTTCCTTCAGATATATTTTTTTAAAATAATCTTTTATGCACGTTTGCTCACGTTACTGCATAACCTTTGGTATATTAAGCTTAATGAAGGTGCTGGTCAGTGGGTGTGTCTGTCACACAGTAAAATAATACAAGAATGAATAAAAGATAAACGTGTATTTATCAGAATGTAAACCCAGGAGGTGGAACAGTAGGCAAATCTCTCACATTTATTACATAATTGTGAATTTATTAGTAAAAATATAAACATCACCTCATTGTCTTGTTTATTAACAGCTAAAGGTGGTAACAGAAACCTACTTAATGCTGTTAACTGCTTATTAGAATCAATGGTGGTCATGTGATCTCCTCACTGGATTTAGATGTGATTATGTCACAACTGCAACCTATATAACAATTAAACATAGTTTATATTTGTGTTCCAGTAGTTTTGCTTTTAACAGCAGCAAATATGAGGCCAATCAGCCATAATTAAATCTATTCATAATAAAAAATCAGCCTAATTGTGATTATTGTGGCAGCTCTAGTGACATCACAACAAACACAACTTTTGTTCTACTGCAGCAGCTTTTTGTTATTAGTGTTGGTGTTTCTGTGACGACAGTTGTGATGATTTGGGATGTTGACCTTTATGTGACATGAACGAGAACTGATCAGATCCAAAACCTTGTAGCTGTAGGGCGGCTCGTATGAGACGGAGACACGGGCCTGCGCAGGGTCCACAGCTGCTGCTGTAGCGGCTTATCTCCTCACGCGCTAATCTGCTCAGCCATGACCTGCTGTCTGCTGCAGGACGGTGGGCTGCAGCTCCGTGGCGCTCTCATAAAAGCTTGTTAAGCTGCACATCTTACAGGGAGCAGATGTGAGACGCTGAAACCCTTCATGTCGAGCGTCATTACTGACGTTACCGACTCTGAAAGGCAGCCTTGGCCTCTCCTAACCGATGGTTACCAGTTAAAAATGATTATTTCTTTAAAAATGATCTTTTCATTGCTTTTTCTGTTGTTTTAAAGTGAAAGATTGCTGTCTGCTTGTAAGGCACTAATAACACCTTTGAGTTTACGAACTAGATGTGAGTTTTTATAAAAGCAGGTTAAAAGGAGCAGTTTTAGATAGTAGAATAGCATTTACTACATTATTGATGACTAAAGCTGTGTGTTTCTAGTGGAATTATAATGTGTGTGCTTGTGATGGGGCCTGGGTTATGACAGCTGAAGTCGATCTGAGGCCCATCTGTGTTCATTTTGTCTCTGGATCGTTGCTTCCAGCCTGAATAAATTATTTCTAATAAGTTCTTGGACAAATAGCTGGAAGCCTGTGTGGGTTGGCTCTGCTGAGGGGGAGACTTGGCCGACTCGAAGAGATTTTATAAAGGCTTGCCTCTCGGCCGTAACCCAGCGACGGAGTCCAAGTCGCCCGTGGAAAAAGAAAGCGTCGCATGGACAGAGTTTCCTCAGACTCTGCTGTAAATGTTGAAAGGGTGAATTTCTGCTTTTGAGATTATCAGGGTGAAAATCAGCTGCAAAGACGATTTAAAAACACAAAATTAGATTTTGAGTTAAAATTAAACTTAAGCTAATTTCTCATTTCCACTGCTGCAGTTCATTTATTTGGGTCGTATTTCTTACCTTTATTTTGAAAATATTTATGAGTAAAATCATCAGCTGCTGCTTTATGCACTTATAAGTGTAAAAAACTGCATCAAAAGTTGCTTCTTTTTCTGTTTTCACCTCCTAGTTGTTTGAAATCTAATAATTTATGTATTTATTTATACTTTCAGCTTCATGTATCCCGTTGGCGGGGGCTTGGGACCGCCACAAGGTGAGTCGTGCTGCAGACGGTGGTGTATTAATATATTTATATTCCCTTTCAGAGGATGAGAAATAAACAGAACATTTATGGAGTCGTCTAATGCCACCATACTGGGAAAAATGACCACATTTCTGCAATTTTATCTGATTTACGGAAAGCAAATATATCCAGGAAATTTGTCCCTAATGTTTAACGTCACCACAAGCCATTAGGCTGCTGTAGCCATAAAAACCGCCACACTGGGGTTCATGCTTGTGTTTCCTTGTGCTCTGTGAGCCTCGGACGCATCATCACTTATCAGCCGATAAGCTGTTCACGCGCCGCTGGGACACGCGTCTCTTAGGGGTCATTACATGCTCCCGTTAGCAGCGTTAGCCTCCTAAACGAGCCGTTTATTCAGCCTGGTTGAGCCGCGGCGGCGGTGAATCATCAGGAGGCTCCAGCAGGAGCTCGCTGCTCAGCTCACACAGCGTCTGTGAAAACAAACACTTTTCCTGCCTTCTCCCCCTCGCTCCTCTTGTGCTCCAAGCTGTTACACCAGAAAAAAAAACAGTTTTGCTTCTTGTTCCTATTTATTCAGCTTCCCAAAAACCAGATTTGCATGATGGAATCATGTCCGGTCTTTACTTCTGACCTGAGTTTTCTTCCACGCGGAGTCCTTTCATTAAACTTTTGCATCTTCCTGCAGGAATGGTTCCCATGCAGCAGCAGCAGCCGCAGCAGGGCTTCCCCATGGTTCCAGTCATGCAGCCAAACATGCAAGGCATGATGGGAATGAACTTTGGGGGTCAGATGCCGCCGGGCGCCATTCCCATGCAGGTGAGTCCCCTTGTACCTGATGCTGATGACGTTTCTCTGCTGAGTGTGTTTTATTTTGGGATGTTGGGATTTAACAGGGCGGGATGGCGATTGGGATGCAGACTCCCGGGATGCAGTTCTTGGGTCAGCCACAGTTCATGGGGATGAGACCCGCCGGACCTCAGTACACCGCCGACATGCAGAAGCAGATGGCCGAGGAGCATCAGTAAGACCTCTTCACCAGAACGTATTTAACATCATTTTTACTCCTCTGGAGTTTTTATTTGATATTTCCTTTATTTTTTAACGGGGTGGTCCCATCAGGTTAGGTTACCGTGTTAATTTGTCTTTTATGCCGCGACTAAATACCAGATAGAGTAACGACTCCGTCTGCTTAACTCAGCTCACACCACTGCAGACTTGTTCAGTTATTCCCTAGAGTCAGAACTTTGCTTTAATCTCCAGGGCTGCAGCTGTTAGCTTAACGCTGCTTTTATAACTTTATGGACCATTTTATCACCTGCTTTCCTCTTTCTTCCATCAAACTTTCTTCTTCACCCTTCCTTTGTGTTTTTATATCTGCTCCGGTCATCGATCAGGAGCAAAATTAAAACCGAAGCTTAATGCTGCGTCAGCAAAACCAGCTCTGAAGTGTTGGTTTGTGGACCTCAGAGCTTTTATGGAGAGAACGTTTGAGTCCAGTGGGCCTTTGTGGTTTGGACTCATTCTGGCTCGTCTCTCTAATGCCTGATTGGATGGGGATCGAGGGGAGTTTGGGTAGAGCTCATTGTCTCACAGCGCAGGGCTGCTTATTTTCGTCTGATTAAATATTAGAATGTTCTTTACTCACTTTTCATCTTAGTTTCCTAAAAGCCTTCCAAGAATACTTGATGTCACATCTGTGCTCTTTAGAAAGCGTCTGGAGCAGCAACAGAAGATGCTGGAGGAGGACAGAAAAAGGAGGCAGTTTGAGGAGCAGAAACAAAAGCTGAGGCTGCTGAGCAGCGTCAAACCCAAGGTGAGTTTCTCTTCAGGCTGACCTCATCTTCGTTTGGCCACACACTTTGTAAATCACCCGATTCTGCACCCAGACGGGGGAAAAGAGCCGCGACGACGCCTTGGAGGCCATCAAAGGCAACTTGGATGGGTTCAGCAGAGATGCAAAGATGCACCCGACTCCATCATCACAGACCAAGAAACCAGGTAGTTAGACCCTGGATGGTTTAAGCCTGCCGCACACGAGAGCCAATAGCTGAGCTACCGGTCATTCGAGGCCGTTTGCTCAGCAGATTACTCGCTGTGTGCGCCTAATTTTCACTGAGTTTTCTGCCTCACGAGACGCTGAGGTGAAAATCAAACCGGTTTGATACTTTCCTTCCCACGGGGGGCAGAAACTCGCCGTGAGCGCACTATGTGAGCAGTCGGCTGAGCTGAAATCTTCCAAGTGACCAATCACAGCGCGTTCTCCCCTCACATTATTCCAAGGTGGCAGCCTCCTGTCTGCATGACGGAAAAATAAACAAAACGGAGACGGAGCTGGATATGGAGGAAATGCTTATACTTGTTTTGCTGATGAGGCGTCGCCGCCACCGTCATAAGCCCTTTCTATTAAACAATGCCGCCAATTTGCCGCAAAGCCGATGCGGCATCTGGGAGCCTCAAGGTCGTTTATAAGAGCTCAGACCGTGGCGGTAATGTTGCGCAATCATGTCCGTTTTATAAAAGATTACGCGATGGCGGCATAAAGGAGGTATGGGGGCGGTCTCTGCACTGTCGCGGACTTCCATTTATCTTGGACATAACTTGCCTTTTACTGCGACCGAAGCCGCACTCGTTAAGTTTTCATTTTAACAACCAGCTACAGGTGTGTGTGCTCCACCATCCCTGTGAGCTGTCAGATGATCTGAGCTGCAGATCTAACGGAGAGAAGCTCCCGGAGCACCGCATCGCTCCAGTTTCTCAGCTGGTCCTGTTTACAAAAGTGAAACTTAAGCGCGTGTTTACTTTCATTTTCAAAATAGTTCCCGGCCGGAGCTCGGCATTAATTCATCACATGTTCATGACACCTCCCTCTGTTGCGCCAACGCTTAATGTGCGTTTTAAAAGACCGGCGAAGCCGCAATATTACCGCAACGTGATACTGCCATGGCGCGTTCATAAGAAACACATTGCGGTAATATTGCGCTGATTTGCCGGCATGGTGTGTCTTATAAGAGCTATAAAAAGTATCCGTTTTGTTTATGTTTCCGTCATGCAGACAGGAAGCTGCCACCTTGGAATCACGTGAGTGGAGAACGCGCTATGATTGGTCACTTGGAAGATTTCAGCTCAGCTGACTGCTCACGTAGTGCGCTCACGGCGAGTTTCTGCCCCCCGTGGGGCGGAAAGTATCAAACCGGTTTCATTTTTACTTCAGCGTCTCGTGAGGCAGAAAACTCAGTGAAAATTAGGCGCACACAGCGAGTAATCTGCTGAGCAAACGGCCTCGAATGACCGGTAGCTCAGCCATTGGCTCTCGTGTGCGGCAGGCTTTAGATCTGCTCTGAGTCTGATCTTCTTTCTGCTGGAACGCCTGAGTCTGAGCAGAAACACCGACTCAGAGGCGTGTCAGCATCAGGGCTGCACAGATGGCAGCCATGTTAGCCAAAATGTGGATTTTCTGTCTGGAAACACAAAAGAACTCATTTTAAACACTTTATTTATTTATTTGAACAACATTTGTATAAAGATTCCGTTTATTGTCCTCCAGCACATTAATCCTCACAGCCCATAATTCACTCTCCACAGTTGTGTTTTGTGCCATCATCTTCATCGTTTCTTCATTTTTGCAGACTCATCGCCATCACACCCGTCTGTCACCACTCACTCCCCCCCCACAGCTTTCTCCGAGGATAATGACGAGTTTAGTGACTTTCAGGGGCCCGCAGACGCCCCCGCCTCCTTTCCTCCTCCCTCCTCCTCCACCTCTTCCACCGTGGGCCTCCCCTCTCAGGCCCGAGCTCTGTCCTCGTCCTCCACCAGCAAAGCTTTTGCTGAGGATGATGATGGTGACGAGTTTAGTGACTTTGTTCAGGGACCTTTAAACTCTTTTAGCTCCTCTAACTTCCAACCATCACCCCCTTCCTCACAACCCCCCACTGCTGTCAGCACCAGCTCACAGGCTACTCTTCAAGGTAACTCTTCTTCATCTTTCACTCCTCCCCTCCCTGCTGTTTAAACGTCTTATTTCTAATATAGGCTCTACTTTTAATTTGGTTTGTAGTGGTTTTACAGCGTAAAGCATGCAGCCTACATTGTTTTAGCCTATTTTAAACCTTTTAATCATCTAAACTGATGATTATTTCAATGTTTTAATACCTGAAAAGGTTGTAGCTAAATACACCTGTTGTAGTTTCCGCGGTGAGCAGTTGCAGGTTTTATGACAGATTCCTTCTGTCCAGAGCAATGACTCAACAAATGCACAGGTCGGTTTATTCTCTGACCCCTGACACGCTTTAACCTACTGAAGATGATCACCTCTAAGGGTTTTATTTTCCTGATCCAAACGACATGCAGCGTTAAACAAAACTCAAATATTTGATAAATACAGAAGCGTACAGCATTCACTTGAAAAAAAAGCTCTGTTTTCTAAACCAAGACTACTTTTATGAAAAAAAAGTTTTTTCTGAATCAACATGAAAACTTTGGTTTAAAAAATGCAATTTTTCTGAATAACTCTGATTTTCTGATTTAACATGTGAAAAACCTTAAAGAGGACCGAGAATGCAGTTAATCAACAATCTAAAACAGCTTTGAGCCTCTAAAAAGCATCAGAAATGTTCTTTAGGCTTTCATCTGTCCCAGGAGCCCTGATACAGGCCATTCTAAAACCCCTAAACCAGCCTTGCTGTGAAAAGAGCTGCCCCACCCACTCGGCCAGGACATGAATATGATAATGAGCTGCTTGCTGATTGGTTGGTTTCCCCAGAAGGCCTCAGACACTGGAGACATGCAGGTTTGAGGAGGAAGGGCTCCCCGTCATGATCCCCTTTAGATAATATCTAATCTAATCAGCTAAATAATGTTGTTTTCAACCCAAAATAACCAAAACTAGATGGTTTCAGAATCATAACTGTCCCTGTTAGCAGTCTTTCTAACATTTATACAGTCATATTTCTATCCCACCTTTGTGCCATTTTCTCTCTTCCTTTATATTTTAGTTAGAAAAGTCAAAAATAACATGATTGCGAGGAAGAGAAAGACTGATCAAATGCTGGAGATGCTTTTTGACAGTAAAATTTCCCAGTCTTGGGATGAATCTCTTGCAGTCAAAATGACCGCCTCGGACCAAAATAGGTAGAAATTATCATATTTTGTTTGTGTTTTGCACAATAAACATGAAATCCATTTTTAGTGAAAGCTTACACAGATGTAGGAAGTCGGGGACTAGCAAGACTGTGTTTTTATTTGATAAAGTAATTAAACATGCAAATTACAAAACAGTCAGAATGACTTCCATGGTCTTTACAAAGTAACTTTTACGAAAACAAATGAAAACTTTATTTTTCTGAATAACAAGAACTTTTACGAAGAAAAATAAAAACAGATTTCATAATTAACAATATAAATTGTTGGGGCCACGAATGTCGCTCGACACGGTAACGGTAAATAACACTTTAGCTAATGATGGGGCTTTATGCCTGAACAGGCTAAAACTCCTCATTTGTCTGCAAAGTAAATTAAATAAATTATTTTTTTGTAAAAATTACTTTAATTTTGAATAAAGAGCTTTTTTTACTGTCGTCAAATGAATGCTATACGCCTCCGTAGCTAAAGCTAAAGTTTCATTTCACATCTCGACTCCGTCTCAACTTGCCGCTCAGATCCTGATGAATATTTGGTGTTTTTTTGTTAAAGAAGCTAATTCCTCGTTCACCCCTCCAGGCCCGTCGCTGGAAGAGAAGCTGTTCTCCTCCTGCGACCTCACGGCAGATAAAGCAGCTCATGTTAGTTTTAAGTCCAAACAGAGTTTGGCTCAAATGGCTCCCAGAACTAAAGTTTCATCCCAGTTTCACGCCAGCCCCAAAGCCAGGGACTGGGCTGCTGCCTCTCAGGACTTGAGTTCTGTCTTCATCACGGAAAATCTGCAAGGAGCCCCGGCTTCTTCACCCAGCTGCCCTCCGCCATCCGCCGGCCCAGCGGGCGGCCCGGCGGCTCACATGAACAGTGACAGCGGTGAGAGACGTGCCTGTTGGACCTCGTCGCTGCTCGTTCCCTCCTCGCTTTGCTGCAGCATTAACACAATCAAGGCAAACGTTTCCTAACTCCCCTTCACTCTAATCAGCTTACGTTTGATTCTCTCTCACATTTCACTGCTGCAATCAAACTAACGTTCTCACCGATGGAGTGAGCTAGTTTGTTCTCCTCAGCTGTTTTCCTACCTTTCTGCTCTGTTTGGGGCCTTTGTCACGTCGGTGCTCTCTGCTCCAGGTGGATAAACGGACTTCAGGGAAAACTTCCTGCCTAATAAGCTGCTGTCTGTTCCTCGTCTGGTTAAAACCCTCCCAGACGACGACCTCTGGTGCACGCCTGCTGCTTTGGTTTTACAGGGTGCTGGGCCCAACGTAATCCAGGGCTGATTGTGCATGCTACTCCGCAGCGCCTTTGTGTTGTTATTTGTTTTCTTGTGTCCGTGTCCTTCCAGCCATCGAGGGAAATCTAGGAACTTATCATGCAGACCAGGGAGATTTGTTATAAGATTCATTTAACTGCCTGAGACTGATGAGATTATTATGCAGAGAGTGGCTGCCTGAGTAAATACGAGGACTCAGAGCGAGCCGTAGCGTTTGACAGAAATGTTTTGTTTTGGAAAACAAGATTTCAGGATATTGTCAGCAGCTAAATTAGATTTTATTTTTCTCTTTCCTGTCCTCTCCTTGAAGCTGGAAGTGAGTCACAGACTGATTTATTGTTGTTGTCTGATGTGGCAGGACACTTGTGATTCAGTGCAGGAGAGCGTGCATCTGCACCGAGCCCTCCAGACATCAAGAGTAGGATGTTTGTTGAGTTCGATATGAGCAGGGCTCGGTTGCCAAGCAGCTTGGACAAGACTTTGGCTGTAACTGTGTGTGTGCGTGTGTGTGTGTGTGTGTGTGTGTGTGTGTGTGTGTGTGTAACAGCAGGTGTTGCAGTGTACCCACAACAAGAGCACATCCAGGCCCTGATGCCAGCCTGGGTTTACAACGACGGCCTCGTTCCTGGTAAAAACGTTGATGCTTCCGACGTTAAATTCTTTCGTAGCGAGGCTCTCACACCGGGATGTTTTCTGATTTTTCTTCTTAGACATGTTTAAGAAAGTTCTTGAGTTCACCATGACTCCAGCAGGGATCGACACAGCCAAGCTCTACCCAATATTGATGTCGTCGGGGCTTCCCAGAGAGGCTCTGGGGCAGATCTGGGCTGCAGCCAACCGCACAACACCTGGCATGCTGACCAAGGAGGAGCTGTACACTGTACTTGCACTAATTGGTGTGGCTCAGGTAAACTCAGCCATCAAAACAAATGATCCACTTAGAGCGACTACACTAATCATCCCCATCAGCTTCCTCCGACTCCCTGTAAACTCCTCACTGGATCAGAAAAGCCTGAACGAGCCCACGGCTGGTGGAGCATTAGGAGCCCAGAATAAGCCCGAGTCCCCGTCGGATCGGTTTGGCAGGAGACTTGTTATCATCTCCAGCCCGAGTCTGTTGCCGTACCTCCCCTAGAGGACGCAAATCTGCAGGCAGCTCACGGAACACCGCGTGGCGCTGCCGCCATCTCAGGAATAATCAGAAAACTTTGTTGATGTAAATCTTTTAGAGTTTAAAGCAAAAACATAAGAGAGGTTCCTGCTACGGTGCCACTTCACCGCTCCAGGTTTTCCATCAACCCAAAGAAAAAGTAAAAATACATTTTTTCTCATACTTGAAATGGGTTAAGGACCATGTTAGGACACGAGTGTGTTTACAAGTTAAAAGTAATTACAATCTTACCCACTATATGGCTTTCTGAGTGGCCTATGTTCAAAGAAACAGCAATTACATCCTATTGGACTGATAAGCTAACAGCTAGTGTTAATTTTGACAAGAATTTTTAATTTAGTTTTAGTCTTTTGACTAAAATTAAAAAGAATTGCAGTAATATTTGTAAAGATGACAGAAATGACATCATAGTATCAAAACAATAAAACGTGTTGCTCTAATGATGTGATGAGGTAAACTAAAGGTAAGAAATGGTTTCAGGTGTATTTAATAGTTTACTCAGGTGAACGTTTTTCTAGACTGACCTCACAAAAACACAGCTAGAACAGAACGCTGATAACATCGGCCGCAGCAGCGCCATGAGAACATTAAGCAACCTGAAGTGCCGCTCCGCTCACATCTAATGCTTTTCCTCCCAGCCGTGGACATTTTCTCCTTTTAGACATAAACTGCTACCGGCATAGACGTTCGGTTATCGGTAGCTTGTTCAAACAGCAGCCAGATCCACACTCTGATTGGTTCTTTTGTGGTGTAGTCCCGCCTCTTCCATTTGCTGATTGGTTCTTTTTTCCGTTTGCTGATTGGATTTTCGTTTCTGTCAATTTTCGTTGTCTCTTATTTGTCAACAAAAAAGTCAATATCAATATTCGTCATAATTTAGTCTTTATTGGCGTGTATTTTTTAGTTTTCGTTTCGTTTTAGTCCACAAAAATTCATTCGTCACGAAAAAAAACGAAAATATTTCATCAACGGAATTAACGCGGGCTAACAGCTAGTGTGTTGCTGTTGTCTCGAAGCAACTCCAATCTCTAAACTTTTTATTGCGATTAATATAAAGTTATTTAAAAAGTTTAATACTGTGGTGACTTGAGCAATAAATGGTTACTGTTGTGGAATTCTACGGTTATTTACAAGCAGTGCACGTAAAAATGGTCTTGTGATCGAAATTGGACCGACTTCAGCACCAGTGAAAGAAGGTCTGGAACTCAAAACTAGAATATGTATTTAATTTAGACCCAATTTTATGGTTATATGTTAAGAAGCCGCCAATATTTTCCAACGACAACATTTGATTCATTTTCAACATTTCGATGGATATTTCCAGAGATTAATGGTAAAAATACACACTGTCACTTTAAAAGAAGTTGCGGAATGGTGAAAGCGAAAAGCTTTTGTTGGAGAATATTTTCTGTTATTTGGGGAATAATCGGATGGAGGAATCTTGTTTCTTTGTTTCAGAGCGGCCTCCCAGCCATGAATGTGGAAATACTGAGTCAGTTCCCTTCTCCACCTATCCCCAACCTGCCGGCCTTCGCCATGGCGATGGCCCCCGTTCTGCCCCAGCACCAACAGCCCATAATGACACAGCCGCCTGTCTCCATGCCGATGGCTACACCAGTCATGGCCATGGCCCCCTCTGCACCCGCTCAGCCGCCCACAAACACCAGCTTCATTGCTGCTTTCCCTCCTGCTCAGGTAACAAGCAAACCTTTTTGAAACGTATTCTGCAGCAGGTCGTTTCCCTTATTTTACCAACAACCCGTCCCACACAGGCCACCAAAACCGACGACGACGAGTTCCAGGACTTCCAGGAGGCTCCGAAGGCTGGAGTAGACCAGGCCTTTGCGGACTTTCAGGGGGAGTCGGGAGGAAGTTTCCCTAATACGATCACACCTCAGCACCAAAACAGGTACAGAGAGAAAACATGATCTTCGTTCTGATCAGTTTTACCGTAAAAACACTCAGCTTTCATTGAAACTAGTGGAGTTTTGTGCTCTGCATTTAAAATAAGCTGCAGGCTGAGTGCTTCTTATCATTCCTGTCCCTTTTTTCACTTCAACCATCGACCTCTTTGAAGAAGAGATGTGAGCGTCCAACACCCACCCCCCATGATTATTTATAGCAGTTATTCTGCATAATAATTGTCTCTGTCTGCCTTACACTGTCTTAATATCTTGTAATAACCTCCTCTGAATAGCAATGAGCTGGGGTCATCCCATAACGAATTCATTTCGGTGGACAGCGGCGGCGCTCATTTCTCCGTTTTGCTTTCCAAGAGGACGTTTCGGCGAGACGAGGCTGAAAGGCAATTATCTGCTGAGAGACAAAAGCGAAGGCGGAATGAAAGACTCTTACATCCAAGCAGCTGTTTGCACAATCCTCTTTTATTTATCCTCTAAAACACAGTTTTCCTGTTTTAGGATTCTTGTTGACTCAAACTGGGACCTTCAAACGTCTCGCTCACTGAGACACCGTATGATACTTGTTCCTTTTTGAAAAACGAGCGGCGTCTCTGAGCTGAACGTGAACATTTTCTCCAACCCCTGTTAGCTGCAGAAAGGAAATAGACAGGGAAAAAAATCAGGTCAGAAAAAGCCAGTCTTCTACATCATAAGGAAAATGTTTTTTCATGGCCCCGGCTAGTAGAAGCTAACCATTAGCATTAGCAACTCTAAAACACATCAGAACTTCAGAGTTTTATTTATGGAGATGAAACATCAAACTAGACAAACAGCAAGTGTGTTCAAAAAACAAGACACAGCGAAGCGACGAGGGCTGCCTGAATTCGAAGGATACTCATCCATGTGTCCTCGGATGCGGCCTCGTTCCTTGCTGGCAGAGGCTATCCCAGGATGCTTTGCGCAGCGGGTGTGGTACTACAAATTTGCAATGGCAGAAGGAACAGCAGAGCAGTACACTTTCAAATTTATGTTTATAAAAAATTACGATTAAAGTAAAATTAAAAGCCTGTTTATAGGCATTGTTATTTAGTTATTTCCAATAAATTCTGTTTAATAAATCACCGCAAATGAGCTTGAATGGCTTTTGTAATTAAATTGAAGGCCAAACAAATCACCTTCAAAAACTTTATCTAGACATTTTAGGGAAAACTACACAAAATTCAATTCAATTTGTCCTGTTTTTGTAAATCTGAAGTAGAAATAATCATAAAATAGCATAAAAGTTATAAAAAAGTGTGGAAATATAAGCAAATAATCACTGAAAATGACTGTTAAAGTTTGTGTCATTTAAATGGTAAAAAATGGTAAATGGCCTGTATTTGTATAGCGCCTTCTTAGGGTTCTACAACCCCCCAAGGCGCTTCACAACACAATCAACTCAATTCACCCATTCACACGCTGGTGGGGATGAGCTACGATGTAGCCACAGCTGCCCTGGGGCGCACTGACAGAGGCGAGGCTGCCGAGCACTGGCGCCACCAGTCCCTCCGACCACCACCAGCAGGCAAGGCGGGTTAAGTGTCTTGCCCAAGGACACACAGCAGCATTCTCTGGCCGGAGCCGGGATCGAACCTGCAACCTTCCGATTACTGGACAACCCGCTCTACCTCCTGAGCTACTGCTGCCCTTTAAATTTAGGATGAAACAGAACATGAAATAGCGCCCACTTTGTATTTCCTGAATTGTAACAATTGATCCTTGTAATACAGCTTGAAGATCTAGGGGCGGGGATTTATGACGCTAGGCTGTCCGATTTAGAGCCGGATTTAGCGGTAGAGGAAGGACCCGACCTCGGTGGACCATTGAGTACACGTCCTCACAAGCATCCAGAACCTGGGGACACACCCCATGTCAGACGTCTAGAGAATAAATGTCTTTACTTCCTCTTGTCTGAAGTGAGTTTTTGTGTTTGAACAGCACGCCGGCCATGCTGACACCAGTGTCTGGCTCCTCCTCTTCCTCCGTCACGTCCACCGATAAATACGCCGTGTTCAAGCAGCTGTCTGAAGATCAGCCCGCAGAGCCGACGCCCCCCACATCAGGTGACTCGTAAACTCCCACGGTGCTCTGATCTCATAACCAGCCCTTCATAAAACCAGATACTCATGAATAATGTCGAAACACGCTTGTGACCGTTGTGCAACTTTCTGTTCAGATGCTGGTGACAAATACAACGTGTTCAGACAGCTGGAGCAACCTGCTGACAAGAAACCTGTCGGTAAGACGCACACGTCCTCCTCCACGCTGTAACCGCTAAACACGTTTAGTGAATCCAACGATGTTTCAGCTTGTTTGGTAAATAAAACTGTATTTATCTGAAGGTTTAGAGGTATGAGAGGAGTGGAGGTTAGATTCCCTCTCCTGAAACATTTAGTTGTGACCTTCCACGCCACCATGATGCTCTGTTCCTGATGTTGGCGAGCCCAGAATGACGATCTGAGTGTATTTCCTGTCCGTGTTTCATTAGAACAGATTCTGATGGGGGCTGCTCTGACATCTCCAGTAAGTCGTGTATTGCAGTGACCTTTCTTTGGCATCGTCAGGCTCCATCTTCTCTAATGAGCCTTTTAGTTCTCTCTCTCCCACCGCCGGTGTGAACAGACTCTGCATCTATTACACTTTAGTGGTTTTTATCGTGTCAGAGTCTCGCTGCCTGATTTTGCAACATAAAGAAGTGAAAGTTTGTTCTCTCACTGCCCCAAAAATGTTCATCTTGTTGATTTTTAACTTGGACATTTTTGCTGTTTGGTTGCATGGTCGTGTTGTTAGAAGAAGTGTGAAAGCTTCTCTTTCTGCTCTCTCTGAAGCCACGAAGGCGTTTCTGTAACCAGCTTCCTTTCTTAGAGGATAATAAACAGGATTGTTTGCTGTTTGTTCTTTTATGTCCAACTCATCTACCATCCTTTGGTTTCCAGGGGAAGGATTTGCAGATTTTAAGTCCGTCAACGCCGACGACAGCTTCTCAGACTTTAAAACTGCCGACAGCGTCTCTCCACTAGAGCCATCAGATCCCACCAAGATCTTTCAGCCTGCCTTCCCCTCAGCTTTCCCAAACTCTCAGAATCTACAGCAGCTTCCACAGCAGCCGGCAGCGTCTGCATCCCAGCCCAAAAACCCTCTGAACATGGCCGACCTGGACCTTTTCTCCTCGGTGGCTCCCTCTGTTCCTGCCCCCGCTGAGACCAAACCCGGTGCATTCCCTTCTGTATCCGTGCCTCCTTCTTTAGTGCTCCTGCCCGGTGGAGCCAAGCCTCCAGGGGGAGGCGCAGATGATTTTGGTGACTTTGCCCTCTTCGGCCCCTCCTCTGACACGGCTCAGGCTTCAGCAGCAGCAGGAGGAGCCGCAGCGGCTCCTCAGGATGACTTTGCAGACTTCATGGCGTTTGGCAGTTCTGGTGGAGAGCCGAAAGGCGAGAGCAGCACGGGGGTCCGGGGGGACACCTCCATGAAGCAGTCTCAGCAGGGCGCCGACAGGTACGACGTGTTCAAACAGCTGTCTCTGGAAGGAGGCCTCGCCTACGATGACACAAAGGAGAGCGGCGGCGGCTCCTTCTTGTCTCTCAAGAGCGACACGGACGACTTCGCCGACTTTCAGTCGTCAAAGTTCTGCACGGCGCTCGGGGCGTCGGAAAAGACTCTGGTGGACAAAGTGGCTGCGTTCAAGCACGGCAAGGAAGACTCCGCCTCCGTCAAGTCCCTCGACCTCCCGTCCATCGGCGGCAGCAGCGTCGGGAAGGACGACTCGGAGGACGCGCTCTCAGTTCAGCTGGACATGAAGCTGTCGGACATGGGCGGAGACCTGAAGCACGTGATGTCAGACAGCTCTCTGGATTTGCCGGGTCTCTCGGCGCACCAGCCCCCCGCTACAGGTGAGGAACTAGTGCGTTTGCTCTGGTGAGGCTCGTTCAGCCTCACGCGGTTGTTGTTACTGCAGCCGGCCAGCCTCTCCTCCTCAGTGGAGCCACTTACAGTACAAACCACCAAGCTAAAGGTCAAAGGGCAAGACATGGGTCCCTGTCCAATCAAATATGCCCAAATCCTGATGAAAACACCGAAACATATCAGATTAGAAGCATCATTTTCATTTTACATTCCATCAGTCATTTATTTATTTATTGAAGTATTATTTTGCTCTTCTTTTTAATGACGACCCCCCCCCCCCCCCCCCCCCCCCCATTCATTTATATTGTAGTGACAGATCTGTTTACATAGAAATAACGAGCTTTGGGTTTTGAGGCGTTAGCAGTGGTTTACAGACGAGGTCAGCTGCGTGTTTGGCTCCCATAAGCTGCTGGTTTGTAGTCGGTAACCCACGTGCACCATCGGCGAGGACGAGCGCGTGGTCGACGTGTGGCTCAGGAGGTTCGGTCGGACTCAGACGAGCGCGGGAGGTTTAGCTGCGATGATCCTCTTTATTTAATCAGATCACACCTTTCAGCATCACACATTTCCTAAAGCATCGCCTCAAAGGTTGTTTCAGCTCAGAGGCAGAAAATATCACCAAAGGTTATTCTTAATGAGAGCTTCTGCACGTTTTTAGTAGTTACTGGTGGATGCAGCATCGTCTCAGATCCGAGTGCACGTGTTGACTTTACGTCTGTCAGAATTATTGCATCAACTCTGCAGTATTTTATGTAATTATAATATTTTATTTGGGTTAAATTCTACTTAAAGGTTGAATATGGAACAGAAAACTAAAACCTCCGCGGGGCGTTTAGAGCTGTGCAGAATGAAGATACAGGATTTCCTTTAAAAGCTATATTTTAATTGAAACATATTTATTTAATGGGCACGACACTGGGTTTATGTTTACCGCTACCAGCCATTAGAGGGCACCGTTGCAGGTTTCTAAATACGGTAAACAGTCCGATCGGCACAGCGAGGCTGGCTCTGTGGAAAATGGCGGCAAGTCCAGCAGCTGCTTCTGAGCCCAGAAGATGTCGTTATCCTTCTCAGAAGAGGAGCGACCATCAAAGATCTAAAACCAGAGTGAGTTTAGGTCGTCACTGGACATGGTGCTGGCTGCTCACCTCACATATCGTCGGCAGAGAACCTGGCATCCCGACGGCTGGAAACCTTGTTCTATTGTTGCAGCTACAACCTCCACACACTAGGTGTAGCTGTGGTGTTCGTGTTTCATATTCCACCTTTAATACTTAATTATCGTTGGGTTATTTAAGGTAAATCGTCTCAGTTCCGTTAAAGACCGCTTTAAAATCTCATCATTTCTTCATCCTGCATCCCACTTCCACATCATGTTTCTGCTTCTGGAGTCGAGTCTTTTGCTTTTGTCTCTCTGACTCACGACACCAGATTCTTCTTGAATGATTTCTCTTAAAGAACATTCCCATGGCCTTATCTCCGCTACGCTCGTCCGCAAAGATGGCCGACGTCAGTACATTCACGTGTTTCCACTTTAATCCTGTTTATCCAGAATTGTCGGAGCTTCGGAACGAACCTGTCTGTTGTTAAATGTAGCAGGCCCAGAAATGTGCGCGCCTCGCCGAGCGCGCCGCTGTGTTCCAGGAAGTGTTGTAATCTTAAAGAGACAGTATTTCTTTGTGGGGTTCCTTTTGAGTCGCAGAAGGAACCAGATCTTCGTTTGTTTTGTGTTTATTTTTTCCTCTGTAGCGTAAACGCCTGGCTCTGCGCTCCTGCTCTCTGACGACGTTAGACCTAAACCCTTCCTGCCTTGCCTTCTCCTGCAGTGTGCCTGCTTTTACAATTTGTGAAATTGACAAGAACAGAATCCAGAATCGTGGGTTGTTTTTATCTAAGGGAAGATGTATAGTTACAGATTTAATATGTATTTTATTACAGGAAAGACTCTTTGGTCTTGTTGTGATCCGACGACTCCGTAGGTTAAACGTGTTTCAGGTTCAGTGTTGGTGTGTTTTTAGTTCATTAGCCCGCTTCGACGAACAATCACTGTAGCAAGAGAAAAGGGATACTGTCTCTTTAAATCTGTGATTAGATGTAATTAAGCCCCGCCCATCTGGGATGTCAGGTTTGTTTTCCTGCAACCCTTTGAGTGCCTGAACAAGACGGTGCGTTTAATTAACACAGCGTGAAAACACGGAGGTCCATCAAACCCGTCTTCCCTCTCAGGCCCTCAAAGGGTTCCCGTTTCCTGCCTTGTTCTTTTCAACCAGCCTTCCAAAAATGTTCTGTCTTCAGATCTTTTCCCAGAAGCACCTGTTTTTAACCTCTTACTAGTCATTTCCCCCAAATCTGCTGATCTAGTCTGTGAATGTGCCTTCTCTCTGGTTTCTGCTTCCTTCTGCGGGGCTTCTGTTGGCTCTTGCTGATTGTTTTTCCCTTTTCTCCTGCCTCTGCATGCTCTTGTAATCAAAATGACTCTGGCATCTGATTTTTCCAAGTGTTAGTTTGACAAACCTCTTGTAACGATAGACCTCTTTCACAGTACTTTGTGACTTTCTCTCTTTCTCTCTACTGATGTTGTGGTAATAAACATTACTATTGGTATTGCTGAAACGCGTACCGTCTTTTTCTTTTCCTTTTCTTCCTCGAGACGTAGTTGGATGACATTAAAGCTCGCAGCCTTAGATTCTTGTCAATTTCACAAATTGCTTTTTTAAAAAATGGTTCGACCAGGTGGATTTGTGAGTGTGCAGGCGGCGTAGCCGTCGGCTAACATTAGCGACGAGGAGCTCATGTAGCGACAGGTGGGACGTGTTATGATGCAGACCGCATCCAGACCAATTCCCATCAGGTTGCATCTGGGATCAAAAGGGATCCGATGAGTTTGGTCTCCAGTAGAAACAGCGCCGGCGTTAAAGAGGAAGAAAGCAGAGCGGCTTTAGAGCAGCAGTAGGATGGAAATGATTCACCTCAGGCTTTAAAATAACAAGAGATGTTTTATTAAACAGAATTATCCACAGTGTGGGTGGGAGCGTGTCGTTTTCCCGACCACGTGGGAAGATTCTCACCGTCAGGATAAAACAAAAATCAGCTGAATGCATCTTTAAAGAGGACCTAGAATGCAGTTAATCAACAATCTAAAACAGCTTTGAGCCTCTAAAAGCATCAGAAATGTTCTCTTGGCTTTCATCTGTCCCAGGAGCCCTGATGCAGGCCATTCTAAACCCCCTAAACCAGCCTTGCTGTGAAAAGAGCTGTTGACCCCGTCCACTCAGCCAGGACATGCAAACGTAACGTTTGTAAACATTTGTAACCAGTGCAGTAATTCTCCTGATCTGGCAGCAGTTTGTCTGCTTTAGTTTAGCTTGAATGGCAAGTACTAGCATGCTAGTATCTGCCATTCACTTCCATTGTTTATGCTAAGCTAAAGCAGACGGACTGCTGCCAGATCAGGAGAATTACTGCACTGGTTACAAAATGCTTTTTCCCACTTATCTAACTCTGGGAAATATGTCAACAGACAAAATTTCAATTTTGGGTGGAATATCCCTTTAAAGCTCCAGTCTGGAGCACATTGGAGGCTAAATGTGATGCAGGAAAGCTTCAGCAGCGTTAGCATCAACGCTAACAACATCCAGAGCACTAACAGATGACTATAAAGCAACATCTAGGCCAGCAGAAATAAAAACTAAAGCTCTAGGTGCAGCGATATTCACACATCGTCTCACCTGCGACTGGGCGGGTTCCTGCTGGACCTTCTATCATGTCAGCATGTCTGCTATTCCCAGGAACCATTCGTGTGTGTGTGTTGTCTTTACAGAAGGAGACTACATGAAATTTGACCCGTTTGGGACGTCGGCCCTCAGCACCCTGACTAGCTACGACTGGTCAGACTGTGATGAAAGTCAGCAGAATGAACTCAGAAGGTCTCAGGGTCCAGAAGGAGCTTCGTTTCCATCTTTAGTCCCGTCACAGAAGAAGGAATCTGGCTTCGGCAGCACTGAAAACATCCCAAACGGCTCCGTAGCAAAGATCCCCGTCTCTCTAGCCGCGGACGACAGCTCGGCCGCTGATAAGTTTGAGGCTTTTGCCGACTTTGGCTCAGGTAGCCGAGGCGACGATGAGGATGATTTTGGAGACTTTGCCAGCACCGTTTCTGAGAAATCGGACTCGCCTGCTGCCACGGGGGAGACCGGCTCAGAAGGAAACCAGACCGAGGTCTCGGAGGAGTTCGGCGCTTTCCAAGGGGACAAACCTAAATTTGGCAAGTCTGACTTCCTGAAAGCCAGCGCCCAGCCCAAAGTCAAGTCTAGTGAGGAGATGATCAAGAACGAGCTCGCAACCTTTGACTTGTCTGTTCAAGGTGAGTCATCCTTATTCACTAATTCTATAACAAACGCAGAAAAAAAACTCTAAATCAGGGGTGCCCAGTCCTGGTCCTGGAGGGCCGGTATCCAGCAGGTTTTAGTTTCAACACAGGCTGCTGCACAGGTGATTCAAGCACTGAATCAAGTGTGTTAGAACAGAGAAACCACTAAAATGTGCTGGATACCGGCCCTCCAGGACCAGGATTTGGCACCCCTGCTCTAAATCCTGTCTTAAATGAACCCAAAAAGTACCAAACAAATGACTTTAGTCGTCTTTAGGGGCGATGACTGAATGAAGATGTGGACTTTCTGCACTCGTGGCCCAGAAATGGCTCCTTCAGCATCGTTTTCCCACACTCCCCCACCCTCTGATCTGTAATCGAGCTGTCAGACATCAGACGCCGGGGTTGCCATGACAGTCCAGCTCCTAATGGCAGTAGCTGCTCAGATGGATTATGACGGGCCGACAAATCCATGAGCAGAAATGAACCGTGACCGCTTTGAGGCTGGTCCTTCTTTAGCTGCTGTTTGCTGGTTTTATGTTCCTCAGAATTATTAATTACAGTTTTCTGAACCAAGACGACGCCCCCACACCGTGAAACGGTAATCTGATCACGGTGGGGTTGTGGGGAGGATGACACGTGCCTCTGTGGGTGGTGGTGTACCTGTCTCTGGGCACACACACCTGGCCGGTGTCTGTTTGCCTCGGCGCCGCTCCAGGATTTATCTACTGTGAGTTATTCATCCCCGCAGACTCGCAGCTCTGTTTTGTATCTAATTATTGTCAGAATTGAAGCTTTTACTCACGCCGTGCTCGTCTGGGAGGATTTGGCCACAGCTGAATGGAAGTGAAAACAAACTGGTGGACGGCTCAGACAGAACCGTGAGTTTGTTGGTTTATTCGCTTGTCTCCTGTCTGGGACGCAGGTTCCCACAAACGCAGCCACAGCCTGGGCGAGAAGGAGATCGGCCGTTCTCCTCCGTCCCCCGCTCCGGAGCAGCCCTTCAGGGACCGATCCAACACCCTGAACGAGAAGCCCACCCTGCCCGTCATCAGGGACAAGTACAAAGACCTGACCGGGGAGGTGGAGGTGAGCAGCTCCTCCACGTGTCGGTGACATCGTTAACCAGCCGGCTAAAAGCTGCAGAACGTCAGCATTAACAAGCTCTGTGTTGCAGGAAAGCGAGCGCTACGCGTACGAGTGGCAGAGGTGTTTGGAGAGCGCTCTGGAGGTTTGGGCTCTTTATTCAACTTAATTTGTTGTTAAAGCACCAAATCATTACAGAAACAGGAATGTGTTTACCCACCAAGGCAAAGGACTTGCTGCACCATTCGCTGATTTAATTTCCCTCTCTAATTGTCTCATTTAAGTCAAGTCAGTTTTATTTATAAAGCACTTTCGTACGCCCGACTGGGGGCCAGAGTGCTGGACACACAAGCGTAGGGTCAACATAACAAACAGTAATGCTGAAAACAGTAAAAACGTACAATAAAAGCAACTAAAGATGGCATGTTCAGATCTTATCTGCATCAAAATCTAAAGAATAATAACGTGTTTTCTATCTCCACTTAAAAAGTTGCGATAGACGTCCAAAGCTCCACAGGGTTGGAGCAATAACAGAAAACTCATGATGCCTCAGATGTTTCAGTTTAACCCAGTAAATCTGCAGCGGTCTCCCTCCGGTACGAGTGAATGTCTTATGAGTCGTTTTCAGTGGAGTAAAAGCTCAGGTGCTGCTGTTTCAAGAACTAGAAGTTAGCTGGGGGGGATCTTACTCGTTAATATTCATGATATGCAAATGTCTCGCCTCTGATTGGCTAACAGCAGCGTGACTCTTCCACTGCCGTCGTTCGCTCGTCTGTCTTTGGTCAAAAATGCAACGATGTTTAATCTCCACAGAAAACACAAGCCTGAACGGGTTCCGCCTTGTTGTGGAGTTGCTAACGGTTAGCTTCTACTAGCCGAGACACGCTTTGCTCTGTTCTTCCCGTGGGCGGTCCTGATTCCAGGTGGGCGTGGCCATAAATGCTAATTTCCCCTGTGATGTAGAAGAAAAACGGCTTTTCTGACTGGTTGTTTTACCGTTTATTTCCTTTCTGCAGCTAAAGCAGGCGATGAGGATTGGAGAAAAGTTTTATTACACGGTTTCTCAGTGAACCAGACCTTTAAGACATCTTTTTATTATTCTGTCAGTGTTCAGGAGTTTTACTTTGACAAACTTTAGAAAACGAAACCTTTTTCTCGTCACACTAAAGGATTTTAACCAGATTTAATAAAATCGCTCAGATATTCTTGTGTAAAAAAGCTGCTCAGCTACTTTTACGCTGATGATGCTAACGAGCTGAACTAGCCTGTGTGACGTAATGCCGGCTCCTGTCTCTCCACATTAAGGTCATCACCAAAGCCAACAACACCCTGAACGGCATCAGCAGCTCCTCCGTCTGCACCGAGGTCATCCAGTCTGCTCAGGGCATGGAGTACCTGCTGGGTGAGGAACCACGCACCATAAACACACATCAGCTGTGGAGCCAGGAATATGGATACACGTCGTCATGTTTCTGTCCATCAGGTGTGGTGGAGGTGTATCGAGTCACCAGGCGAGTGGAGCTGGGCATCAAGGCCACGGCGGTTTGCTCAGAGAAGCTGCAGCAGCTGCTGAAGGACATCAGCCGCGTGTGGAACAACCTCATAGGCTTCATGTCGCTGGCCAAGCTCGTGGTAAGAAACACCTGAATTAAATGACCTGATAGACGTGGAAACAGCCAGATTCAGTCACGCCGGCGGTGTTACTAAACGTTCCAGTAGAGCTGCTCATTAAAGGTTCTGGAGGTGAAATCAGAAACTCTGCTGGAACATAATCGATGATGATGATGATGATGCTGCTGCCAGTTTTCAGATCAGCAGAGTCGTTGAGAGCTGCTTGTATTTATTTATTCATCCATCGAGTTTTTCTGTAAAACAGAATCTGTTCCCATCTAAACAGCCAGAGGCATATCAGAGCCTCTGGAATAAACCAGTAACACACCAGTAGGTCCAGTTTTAACCAGAAAGATGAACAAACTCTTTATTTATTAAGTCTGAGTCAAAAGTTGGTTCTGTGTGAGTCTGCTGCTTCTGCAACAGGAATGACTTCATCTTACCCTGCAGCAGGTAGTAAAACGTGGTGTTTGTGTGTGTGTGTGTGTGTGTGTGCGTGTGTGTGCGTGTGTGTGCGTGTGTGTGTGTGTGTGTGTACGTGTGTGTGTGTGTATGTGCGTGCGTGCGTGTGTGTACGTTTGTGTGTGTGTGCAGCCGGATGAAAGCTCCCTGGATTTCTCCTCCTGTATTCTGAGGCCTGGCATCAAGAATCCCAAGGAGCTGGCTTGTGGAGTTTGTCTGCTCAACGTTGATGCTCGCAGCAAGGTTGGTGCAAACAAACAAACACACACACACACACACACACACACACACACACACAAATGTTTGTTGTACTCATCAGCAGCTGTTTGTTTTGACTCTGAAACATTTTGCAGAAGAACGAGGGAAGCGCTATCGGACGTCTGTTAAAACGAGTATGAGAGTCCAACTCCTGCCTCTCTTAGAGCTCCGAGGGTTTTTTCTGGGTGCCAAAGTGACGAGATTAAAATCTGCACAGCTCCTCCTGTTACAGCTGCAGAATCACTGCAGACAATAAGAATAACATACAATAAATAGAAATATTAATGTAAAATTACTCAGGAGGTCTTTAGTACTACTGACCTGTTGACCTTCCCCACAGGAAACAGAACATAAATAATAACAACAACAACAATGGGCTCATTCACCACCTTAACTTATAGTAAATATCATTTTCTTTCATAAAGATGGAGGCTCTGGGGCCACCTGAGGCCCTCGGCCCCTACGGTGTGTCTCTTTATACATTTGACCAGCCGACTTGAACCTGATGAATATTTATTTAAAATCAACAATAATAAGAGTTTTTTTTAATTAGTTTTTATGTTTATTTGTCTTTAAATAAATGCATTGAGTTTGTACTATAAAATGGCACAACAAAAGAAACGTCTTCCAGGGTTAACCCTTATCGAAGTTTCACCAGAAAATGAACGTATTTATTCAGCCTTTAGCCGAGCTGATGTCGAAGTGGGAAGTATTTAGTTCATCTGCAGCAAACGGCATCAAAATGTGACGTTTTACTAACACAAAGCACTTTTTTCTTTTAACTAAAGAGTAATAAGCTGCTTCTGTGATCTCTGAGGATGCCGGTGCAGCTTAAATCCTCATTTATCTTGTAGACGACTAATTGTAGTTATTTTCAACAACTGCTGTAACTGAGCAAAGCTGAGAACAGCAGCCTCCTAGTGTAGTTTTTGCTCGTTAACAGAGAGACGTGAAACTTAGATTCTGTGACTCCTTATTAACTTTATTTGTTTCAGACTCCTGATAAAAGCTGATCCCACGTCTGTCATGGTGATCAGACTAAAAACAGTAAACTGCATTGAAAACCCTTCAGAATATGTAGAATGAAACGAAGCTCAGAGAGAGAACTTTTATTCCATCGTGCTGGAAAACCTCAGCTGGAATGGAGACGAGGAAGCAGCTTTTCCTGTTCCTACTTGATCTAAAACGGCCGGAGAGCAGATGCACGGAAGGCTCCGAGTTCCGTTTGACAGGATGAATAAACTCCAGAGTTATTATGAATTATCTGTAATAAAATACACAAACCTACACAGAAAGAGAAGATATAATGTAGTTTAGCCCTGCAGAACAACTGACGGTGTTTCTCTTATTTGTGCCCCAAGCCGTGAGGAAGGTCAAAGGTCACCACGCTGCTCAGACTTTTGGAGCAGAGATTTGTCACTTTGGCACCTCCGGGCTGGTTTGGGATGGGTTCTTTAGGGGAACCGGTTTCTCTTTGCTGCTCTTCCTGCTAACAGCGGTATGTGTTTCTAATGAGGTTAGTGTGATCAGGGTGTGTGTGTTCCTCTCTGCTGGCGTGGGTCAATAACGTGTCCTCAGACCCCGCGGCGGGTTCTAAAGGGCAGCGTGGCGGCGACCCTCTGCTGCTCAGATGGACGGTCCAAGACTGACGGCGAGGCATTGCTTTGGCAGGCTGATGTGGCCTAAACACACACACACACACACACACACGAGGATGGGATTAATAATGCATCATTTAATTACATTTTCAGCAGAGTGAAGGCGAGAATCCTCTCGGTGTTTAATGAAGTAAAAGAAGCTCTCTGATTGGTCCGTTAGTGAAGAAGCGCTGATTTATTTGAGGAGACGAGAATGTGAGACGCCGTCATCGTCGGGTGAGACAGGAGGGACAAGAGACATCCAGCAGCTCCGTGGTGGTGATCATTCCTCAGATCTAATGGAGGAAAACACGAGGGAGGAGCTTTTATTTATTTATTCTTTAGTTTTATTTATCAAGTATTTGTGTTTGTTTGATATCAGCTTAGAGAAGATTTCATGATTTTTTTTTTGTATTTAGAATTTAACATTTTAAAATCTATTATTTTATTTTGTTGAGTTTTATGTGTAAACTTTAGCAGAATTTACCGTTTATCTACAGATGAAGGTACCAGGAGGAAAAACTTTAGGGATTCAGAAAAAGAAGGAAGAAAATAATCTCTAAATTTTTTACTTTTTTGTTATTTTTAATAAATTTCTATTTATTTATCTTCTTTTGTTTAATAATCTGTTAGTCTCCCTTTAAACTCTCGTAGAAGTCAAGATTAACTGGATTCTCTAACGTTAAAGGTGGAACAGGAGATGTCCCGTCCCCTTTCTTCATCCCCGCCCTCTCTCTCCTTTAACCACGCCCCCAGAATACTAAATGCCCAATGCTTGTTCCCGAGTGTTCAGTTTAAGGTTTTCGACCCGTTGTTGGAACCTTTTCTGCTGTAATTCTGTCAGAGGGCAGCTTGATGGAAGGAATTATGATCCAATCATTAAGAACGGGACGTTCACAATGATTGGATGAGGGTTTTCCAGTATTGTAGGTTTCAGAGGAAATTAAAATGATGTAGTTTTTTGACAAAACATTTAATTTATTGTTTGCCTTCAGTATGTGATGAGCTTTTCAAGCAATATGGCAAAAAATGCAGCAGAAAAACATCTCGTACTGCACCTTTAAGGACTCTCAACGGCTCCTGAGATAAATAACTTCAGTTTTAAAGTTCATCAGCAAATCCATAACAGCTGGAACGCTTCTGGATTTTTCTGGTTAACTAAAGGCAGATGTGTGTGTGTGTGTGTGTGTGTGTGTGTGTGTGTGTGTGTGTGTGTGTGTGTGTGTGTGTGTGTTTCCATGGGAAACTGGGATTCTAAGATGAGAAACGTTCGTATAAAAGTGATGAAACGGCTGCTCTGAGTGCTGGCTTGCTGCCTGTCCCGTCTGCTGCATGAAAACTTTCCTGACTGCTTCTGGGTTCACAGCCTTACATTAAAGAGGTTAATCGTCCTTCATTCATCCAGTCAAAGCAGGTTTAATTCGGCTTCATGCAGGTGAAGCTGGAGGATGAGGAAAGGTGGATTTATTACAGCCTCCCTTTCTGTCACCCCCTCTTTCCTCCAACACCTCCAGCTCCTCTGAGTGCAGCTTTGCAGGAACAAGTAGGCCGGGACACAAAAGGAAATGTGAGGAAAGAGTGAAAAGTGGAAAATGTGTCGTTAGGAAGCCTGCGGAGCGTCTGAGGCAGGTGGAGATGTATCTGACTTAATGGCTGCGTCTCCCTGTTCTCCTGTGTGGAAGGATATGATTCACGGCTCATGACTCATCCCTCGCTCCAGGTTCATCTCTGTTTATTTCACCGGGGACGCTACACTAAACTGCACATTTCACACATTAGACTCAGCTGATGGCACGCAGAAATGTTGCAGCTGCGCCCAGAGGAGAGGAGACGCACGGCATCAGGGTCACACCGCCACCTTTCATCTGAGAGGCTCCGGTTTACGTCAGCGGTTTAAATGTATCCCAGCATGCCTTTGTGTTCCTTAAACCCACCAGACTTCAGTTAATGAGTCACTCTTCTGTTTCTTTATTTAACGATGGATGAGGGATCATCTCAGCTTCCAAAGTCTGATTAGAGCGAGTCTTTTCATCTGACCCAATCATGTCTGTGTTCTCAAAATGATTTTTCTCTGTTTCTGTGAAGCTTCTCAGGATTTGTGAAACAGAAAGGTGTAAAGGGTTGTTGTTTCATTTGCCCTCAGGAGTTGGAACTCCTAACTGGGAATGCTGATCTCTGTTTATCCCGTATTTAATCAGACATAAGTCTGATTTCGAGTTGTACAGCGGAAACCTGCTGATGAGGTTCCTCTAACTCTGGAGATCCAACTCTGAGCTCAGATGAAACGACTTTGATGTAGCTCCAGTTTGGGTGTGCTAGCCTACATCAAG
Source organism: Aphyosemion australe (assembly GCA_006937985.1). NCBI lineage: Eukaryota > Metazoa > Chordata > Actinopteri > Cyprinodontiformes > Nothobranchiidae > Aphyosemion > Aphyosemion australe. The sequence continues at coordinate 393,160 of SSNS01000117.1, forward strand.
GCTCGCTCTCGCTCAGCAAGTAAAACGTAAACTCCAGACTAGGGCTGGGCGATATGACCTAAAATCAATATCACGATATATTGAGGCATTCACCTCGATAACAATAAATGGACCATAACTACACGTATGCGCAAAAACAAAAGTTGTCCTCTAGATGGGGCTGTCACGTGTATTATGTTGAGTCATGTCATGTGACTCAAGGTGTTACAGCTTCTTAAGGGACAGGAACATCACCAACCTGCACACATCTTTTCATTTTTTTATTACCAAATTTATTGACACTGGAAAACCGATATTGATAAAAGTCAGAAATTTCGATAACGATATATTTTCGATTCATTGCCCAGCCCTACTCCAGAATCTGCTGACAAACACTTTGATGTAGGACGGCTCCTGTGACATTTTAACAATGAAACTAAAATCCCGTTCCCTTCAGCGTCATAGAGGGCGTAGATGTACGGCGTAGGCATCTCCCTTCCCCTCGTGTGCAGCTCCGCCCTCTAACATCTCACCTTTCCCCTCTAACAGGCTTTTAACTCGGAGACGGACAACTCCAAGCTGCCGTACGGCGGCCATCAGTACCACGCCAGCTGTGCCAACTTCTGGATCAACTGTGTGGAGCCCAAACCTCCAGGCCTCATCCTGCCTGACCTGCTCTGAGCTGCCATGGCAACAGTGAAGGAAATAATTAACTTCAAACAGGCGGAGTGGCCAGTGGCATCATACTGAGAAAGCTGGAAGCACGTTTAGTCACCGGGTCCCCTCGTGTTCATTTTAAATCTCTATTTCTCAGACTTTTATCATTTACAGATCTTTCTTTTTTGGTTTTATTTAACGATCATCGTCGCTCTTTCATGCTGAGGTCACTCGGGAAGGTCATGTTTAAATCTAATGCTGCTTTATTTTAACTGATTATCACTGTTAATTACTAACAAATCTGATTTAAATTATTAGATGTGCAATATCATCAAAACACTGGCTAAAGATGTCTGTAAATATCTGGAGTTTTTAAAGTCCCTTTTATTTAAGCCCCGCCTCCCTTCGATGCCCGCGTATACGAGCTGAATCATACGTTTTACTTGAACCGTGTTTGTGCGGCGGGTCTGTCTGATGAAGCTGTTGCTGTGATGATTTTAATATCATGCAAAACTCACTGCTGTATCGGAAGGCAAGTCTCTCTCTCTCTCTCTCCCCCCCCCCCCCCCCCCCCCCCCCTCTCTCATTGCATTGAATTTTCTGCTTGAATGTCTTTTGCACTGTTGAACAACAGCTTCAACACTTTTGGGGTATTTAATAGTATTTTATAGATATTTAGGGACAAGGGAATAAATGAATGGATCTTGAAGTAAATGTTGTTTTGCTTTATTTTCTGTATTGATGTGTGGAGAAGTCTACAAACAATCTGTGTGTCTGCTTTAATTAAGCTTATTTTTTTGTCCCGTTTATTGTGTCACGCTGTATTATTGTAAATATCAGATATAATATGAATGTGATACAATAAACAACAGTGCTTACAGGTTTGTGTTGGGGTTTATTATAGTGATTTGCCGCATAGATTAGCATAAGTAGCCTTATTACTGAAGCTCATGAATTACATGTTTTAGAGCACAGTTTTTACTATTATGAATATTATGTTATTAATCTGCCCTTACCAGTTTTTCTAGTCCTTTTAACTTTTTTTAAAAGCGACTTGCACAATAACACGCAACGGCTCTTTATTAGCTCATTAGCTTAGCTTAAATACCGCACAGCTAGCACCCTCATTGAAATGTATATAGAGAAAATAGACTCAAAAGCAGTGGCGGCTGGTGGAAACAATTCAAGGGTATATACGTAAAACATTTCCCTTCTTAGTCCACAAAGTATTAAATTCAACAGATGAAAAATGACTACAATTCCAAAACGACCATTAATGTCCCTCCTCCACATGAGCAGTGTTACAGAAAATCAATTTTTAAACTCACAGGTAAAGTAGACTATAATATGCAAATAAATACACACAATACTCATCTTGGCCACGACTGAAATTGAATTGGATATGCTGTTATGGTATAAAGTGACAATTTACAGCAACAGCTTTTTTTATGATGTCAGCTCTGTATTAAACCATGTGTGTGTGTGTGTGTGTGTGTGTGTGAATGAGTGACAGAGAGAGTGAAAATGAGATCCAGCACCTTCTAGCATGCTAGCTAGCTGTTTTCTATGCTGATTGGTCCAACATTCTCCAGTTCTCCCTAGCAACCAAATGTAATTGGCTCTTTATCTGCAGTTCATGGATGCTTTTCCCAGCACCCCAAGAGTGATACTGAGTCTGGTTTTATTTTTATTTTATTTAACCATTATTTATCCAGATGAGTCGATTGAGAACTCATTCTCATTTACAACGACGATCTGGCCAAGAGGCAGCAGCAACAGACACACAGCTTTACACAAACAGAGAAATGGTGGAGAAAATTCACTGTTTAATGAGAGACAGCTGGTGAAAATGATGAGTAAATAATTCAGAAAGCATGTAGGCACACACAATTAAGCAAATCTGACACATTTATAGTTATATATATGGATATATATTGTAGTATTATTTAATTTTTAGATTATTTTTTCTCCATTCAAGTCAGAGAGGGCAGCGGCCCCTATGGATGAGTCGCCGCTGCTCAAAAGGTCTGTGCCCCCCCCCCCCCCACACACACACACACACACACGCGCGTGCAGACAGACATTTTGAGTCTATTTTCTCTCCATAGAAACTGCCGCGTTTCAGTTTATTTCATTCAATGAGGATAAAAGCTTTGAGTGTTCTGAAACTAATTATTTTAGTGGGATAGCCATTATTTTGTTAGCATAGCTTAGACCACCATTTGAGAAAATCACTGTTAGTTTAGAGAAATATAAAATTCTTTATTGTCACATTGTGCACATTCAGTTATGGGCCTTTTCCAGCAGTGCCTTTTGGAATTGTTTGCAGACATTAGCATGCAGAGATAGAAATTTCACCCCACTACTGAGCTCTCTCTATGGTTTGTAGTAATCGTATATATTCTCATATATAGGATGGCTTGCCAGGCTAATAATTTTGCTCTTTTCCAGGAGAATTGAATATTTTCTGTAGTTTTAAGAGCTACGGTGTTCTATAAACAGCATTAATATTTAGTATGACATTAACTTTAACACATCCCGTTCTGGTCCCTCAGTTGTCCCTTTTTCTCTATTTATTCTCTACATTCTGAACGAGCAGGAAAATGTGCTCCAGCATCAAAACGAAGAGATCATTTAAGTCTTTGGCTTTCAGATGTTTTCCAGCCCACTTTCCTGTCATCCCATCTTTTCCACGCTGCAACATTTTCCTTTTCAATAATGGACTTTCTCTGAGGCCGGGGAGACCTCATCATGTCCATCACTTCGCCTCAAAAATGGAATAAATTCTCTTCCAACGCGCCTGCCGGGCCTCGCCGGGCGGTTGAGCCCAGCCAATCACACCAGATGTCTCGGGGCTTCGCGAAACCCATCTCGTTATCGGTCTCACGCTCTTCAGGTGTGCTCTCAAACATCCATTTTATCCCTCGCTGTCTCCTAATTTATTTCCTGCAGAAAATGAATCCCTCTCCTCTCACAGCGAGCACCGTGAGAGGATTACAGAAAATTACAAAAACAGAAATCAATTACCGAACAGGGCTGTGTAATTGAAAACGTGGCATGTTTCTCTCCTCTCTGGGCTTGATGTCTTCACGCCTGTTGTCTGTAGCGATAAAGAAGACGTGATGGAGCGGATGCCAGGCCGCTAACGCTCATCATGTTTACCAAACTAAATAAACTCTAAACAGTTTGGGCTTTTTCAAAAATGTTAAATAAGGGTTTATTATGGAGCATGTTTATAGTTTGGTTGCAGTAGACGAGTGGGAGAAGGTTACCAGGTAAATAATCTTATCTCATTGACATTTGGGGACATTTTCACTGATCAGAGGTTAAAACAGCTGCTTTCTCAGTCCTGTCGGCTGTAAGAGCGACAGACCGATGAGTCACTGTTACCCCACAGAGATAACGCTCTCCTCCAGCCGCCCCGCTGAGAAACGCTGACTTGTTTCATGACAAACCAAACTCCCGTCTCTCTCTGGCACGATGAGCCTCAGCTGGGCTAATGCTCTCAGTTATGGATCCTTTAGGGAGCTGGCTCCATCCTGCATTTTCATTACACCAGGATTTCTATCTGGGACCGTTATTAGGCTGGCAGTCATGTTAGCAGCCGTTTGGATGATGTTGCAACTATTCTGAGAACAAAAATATCCTACAATGAATCACATCCAACAGTTAAAGCTTATGTTTCAGCCTGAATACATCAGGTGACCTAATTCAAGATGGCCGCCTCAGTTAATCAAAACAAAAATTACACGACGTAGCAAACAATCGCAAAAAAAAAATCCCTGCTTTGTTTTTGTCATGTGAAGAACCACCGTTCCAGCTTAGGAAAGAGAACGCTCCTTAACCCTAACCCTAAGCTGCTGCTCCTCCTCACCAAAAGGAGTCAGCTGAGGTGGTTCAGGCTTAGTGTGACAGGGTGAGCAGGCCGTCACTGTGTCCCGATTGATCATGCGCCTGGGCTGCTTGGTCACAGGGATATGATATCCCTTTGGCTGACTGGTTAATGCACATGACTCTCACATGGGAGTCTGAGGTTCAAATCCCACCCAGGCCCTCGTTTGTCCACCTTGCCACATTAGGATGGTGCGTCTACATGATGACATCCACCTGCTGTCCTCAGCCAGGGAGTTAGCTCAGTAGGGTGGTCAGAGGACTATGGGGTCAAAATGGGCTCAGCTCCATGTAAACTCAAAAAAATAAGTTGTGAATTCAAATAAAAATTGAAAACTCAAAAAAATAAATTGTAAATTCAAAAAAAAATTGAAAACTTGAAAAAATAAATTGTAAATAAAAACAGTAAATAAATAAATATAACTTTGAACCTAAAACTGCAACCAAAGAACAAATTTCATTAAGGAAAACTAAATGAAACAAAAGTTGTGGCCGAGTTTACGTTTCTCTTCCTCCTCTGCTCTCAGGCCTGAGTTTACGTTTCCAATACTTTCTTTTCGTTTACGGTGCTGAGCCTGATTTCACATGGGGGGGGGCGGGCTTTGGGCTCATTGGCTGCATGGGAAATGAATGACAGCTGGGTGAAAGCCAAAGCGCTTAGGTTTGACGTCATTTCCGCCCAGGTCGTGTTTCTGTTGTTAGCAGGAGCACCATGGTTAGTTAAAGTACCAAGTATTCATCACACAATGGTGAAATTACATCTCCGCATTTGACCCATCCCCATGGTGGGGAGCGGTGAGCTGCAGCTGTGGCTGCGCTCGGGAACTATTTGGTGGTTTAACCCCCCAATCCAGTGTCATTGGGTCCCATTTTTTCAAAGTCTTTGGTATGACCTGACCGGGAATCAAACCTTGATCTCCCAGTCCCGGGGCAGACACGCTACCACTAGGCCACCAGAGGTAGCACATCGACATTGCACAATGGTGAGCCAACCTGCGTTGGGCAGACCACCGTTCATCTGCAGTAAGTTAATTTTTTCTGTTCATTTACCGTTTATGCAGTTAAAAGTTTTGTTTTTGTCTGAGTTATTCAATGTGATTGAGCAGCGTGTTTCTTGTTAGCGGCTAGCAAGGTTAGCCTTAGCTAAATTCTGAATTACACAGCATCTTTGTCAGATCACATCCATTTCTATTTAGCTCATTTTAACTTGAAAGTGAATGTGTGCGGATTCTCACAGATCTCAGTAACATGGAAGGTAGCCTAACCACCAAGCATGAAGCATATGCATCATTTTACACACAAGATTAATGCTAAGTTACATCTAATTACTGATAATATGTCTCCAATCCTGGTCCACGAGATCTGCTATCCAGCATGTTTTACTTTCTAACTCCTGCACACCTGATTTTAAAAACCAGAAGGTCTGCAGAGCTTAAAGACCACTAATTCAACCACTGACTCAGTTCTGTAGGAGCGTGTAAACTTGGGTTTAATAAATTAGCAATAATATTGGATGAGACCTGCTTTACATTCTGTATTTTTGTTGTTTTCAGGAAATGTTGGAGAATGGGAAGATTTCTACTAAGAGGCAGGTCACCACCGGACCACACTGCTTTTTGTCACAGATAATGAGAAGGTGGTATTGGCTTTTTGGTATGGTGAATGGTTATCATACACTATAACACTACATCTTTGTCTCCATGTGTTCTTCAGGCTGACACCAACTACCTTGCCCCTCAGACGAGTGAACTTGTAGTATCAAGCACACCAAAGAAGTTACTTTCAGGATATTCTGACTGAACTTGAGGTAATGTATTGACATTATCCAGTTGCGTACTAAACAATATAGCACATTATAGTTATTAAATAATAGCTACAGGTCTGAGGGGAATGTCCCTTTTTAAGCTTTTTTGTCACACTGTAAAGACTAAATAAAAACAAAACATTCTGATACAAAACTAATCATGAGTCATGCTTTTCTCCCAAGATAACCAGCCAGCCAGCAGAGATGACCAGCTGACTGTCCTGAAGGTCATGCAGTGGTTCACAGGAGTCACATCGCCACCTCCTACTGTCAGAAAGACGATGGTTCAAAATGAGTCTGTTTTCCTGTTGTGAGTGCACGTTCACACACTAACATTTCCAACTGCTCACCTCTGCACTTATGAAGAGTTCGTACTAAACTTGACAACTGCAATTACGTCTGGCAAAGAATCACATATGATCTGAAAAGATTTGTAGTTTTGTATTTTAGGTCACAGCTCTTTACTTCAAACTTTTTGTAATTCTGTTATACACAAATTGAACCTGTTATTGTATTGAGCTTGAGTCGTTGTTTTTTGTATATTAAAGCTTGTAAAATAACAGTCATGCTGTTACTCCACAACTACTGTAAGTGTTTCACCAGTTTATTTTTCAGGGTGTGTGCTTATGTTTATGTTTGCTCAATAAACTCAATATTTCAGTCTCCCATGAGTACATTTATTGAAATGATCAGTAATAAACTTGGTCAGTAATAGTTAAAATTAAATAACAGCTGAAAAGATAAATACCGACAATATCTAAAGTTAAATTCTTGGGTTTTACAAATCTGTCTAAACCTTTATATTAAAAATCACTTATTAGGCCTTAAAATGAAACATTTGGCATCTTTGAGTATGAACGCTGAACATAGTTTAGAACAGAGGTATGGTCCATGATCATCTGATGGTACATTTGGATTGATGGTTGCTCTGAGGACTTCAAGGCTCTGCTGTGTGAGAGGACAGGTGGGACCACAATTCCTGGAAGTTCTTCACCCCATCTCCCAGAGTTGGTTTGACATCAAGTTCTGCTGTTTGGAGGGGATGATTATTCCACCAATAAAGCTGCACAGTTCTGACTGTAGCTGGGGTAGGAACATACACTAAGCTGCAAAAAGGTGAATGGACCAAAAGTTCAGACCACATCTGTACTCAATCAGATGTAATTTGGCATTGGCAGACGCAAGTCCCCTAGCCAATCTGGCACCTTGAGCACATCTGGTACGTTCACCGTCACTGATTAATAAAACTTTTCTAAAACGTAGTAGTAAACATTAGTATATCTTACCTGTTTAATATACAATGGTAGTAATGGTAGTAATACATGGTTCTGTGTGGTTTATTGTCTCTCTTATTTCCTCAGTTCCGGTTGGGGTAATTGACAAAATCCCTAACAGTAAGTAAGTAAGTAAATTGTATTTGTATAGCACTTAACACAGAAAAAGAATCACAAAGTGCTTCACAAAGATCAACAAAACAAAAGATAAAGTCATCATAACATTATATTTAAACAAAACAACAGAATATCATAAAATCATTAAAAATCATAAAACAGAAAGTCATAAAATTATAAAAATGATAAAACAAATGAAAGATGTTTATAAATACTAGTTTTAAAAAAACGAATAAAACAAGAGACTTAAGTAAAAGCGGTTTTTCTAAAGGTGACCAGACTGTCAGTAACACGTAAGGATAAAGGAAGTTCATTCCAAAGTCGGGGTGCAACAGCCTGGAAGGAGCGATCACCTCGACTTTTATATCTGGTCTTTGGAACTTCTAGGAGGTTCTGGTTGGTGGACCTGAGGGCTCGGGTTGGAGCATAAGGCTTTAACAGTTCAGTAACATAAGGAGGAGCTTGGCCATGTAGAGCCCTGTATGTTATAGTAAGGATCCTAAATTGAATTCTAAAGTTAATGGGTAACCAGTGCAGAGACATCAGAATAGGAGTGATGTGAGCTCTTCTGTTTGCTCCAGTTAGGAGCCTCGCTGCAGAGTTCTGGACCAACTGAAGGCGCTCAAGGGCTTTTTTGTTAAAACATGTGAAAAGTGTGTTATAGTAATCTAGACGGGAGGAGATAAAGGCCTGGAGAACCATTTCAAGCTCATGTTTTGACACCAACCTTCGCAGTTTGGAGATATTTCTCAAGTGATAAAAACAGTTTCTGACCAGTGTTTTTGAGTGGCCTTCAAGAGACATTGATTGGTCAAAGACAACACCCAAATTTCTCATGTTTGACTTGACAGCAGAAGCTAAATGACCAAGTTGTTGACTAATCAGAGGAGCCATGCTCTCAGGGGCAATGATCAGACATTCAGTCTTTTCAGAGTTTAACTGAAGGAAGTTATCTTCTAGCCAGCTAGTGATCGCTGATAGGCACTCTAGTAGTTCAGCCAGTTTATGGAGCTCAGAATCCTTAAAGGAGCAGAACAGCTGAATGTCATCTGCATATAGGTGATAAGAGACATTGTGAAAAGCATCAATTATCTGTCCAAGAGGTTGTATATATTATAAAAACAGGAGTGGACCTAAAACAGAGCCTTGGGGTACCCCACAGAAACACACAAAAGCTGCAGAAAGATCCAACAATACTAAGACTGTAAATTCCCCGTTGTCTGCAGCCATCATGATGTCACTGGAATCTTTAATCAAAGCTGTTTCTGTTGAGTGATTTTTACGAAAACCAGATTGGAATTTATCAAAGTTGGTGTGAATTTCCAGAAAAGTAATCAGTTGATCGGCCACAACTTTTTCTAAGATTTTAGAGATAAAGGGCAATTTAGAAATGGGTCTGTAATTATTAGGCTGAGAGGAGTCCAAACTGGGTTTTTTCAGGATCGGTTCAACAACAGCATGTTTGAAAACAGAAGGTACAGAGCCAGATTGGAGAGATAGATTAATAAAATCCACAATGCATGGGCCAATTTGGTCAAAGACCTTAAGAAGCAAAGTGGTTGGGAGAAAATCAACAGGGCAGGAAGTTGGTTTCATGTTTTTCTGAATGAGACAGATGTCCTGGAGATTTACAGGAGTAAAGAAGGACCAAGACTGGGAGGGAGGTGATTTACTAAATTCTATCATCGGTGTGTACCTATTAAAGTAGAACTCCGTATAATTTTTTTATCTGATGGCACCATCTAGTGGCTGACAAATGTATCACACTAAGCCGTGGTTTCCACTTCCTTATTTACAGCCAAAAGCAATGTCTCTCATTCATGAATGCACTCCTCTACCCGACAAACAGCTAAAACACATTGTTTTACAATTATTATGCTCATGTTATGTTGTGTATTCATATATTTATATTTTAAAGACTTACTTGTCCATGAGAAAGGTCGCCAACTCTGCAACAGCCGAGGTACGTCCTTAACACTCGAGCACGCTCTGTGATTGATCTCTGTACGTAAGCGGTAGTCTAATGCTACCGGTGCTCAGATCATATTGCATAGAACTCTATGAGACAGGGGGCGGGCTTAGCAAAACAAAAAAAAGACACATTGCCTACATTATATCACAATACAAGATAAGACAATTACTTTTATGGCTTTCTAAAAAAATCATACATAATTCCTGAAAGAGGAAAACTCCGTATTACAGCTTTAAATAAAGTGATAGCACATTGCTCACTCAGTCTGCAGGGCAGTGGGTTTGTATGCAGGTGGTTCAGAGTTCAATACCTGGACAGACAATGACTTTTAGACTTTGTGTGAATTTCTGGACCACATGAAATGGTCTAAAAAAGCAAATGAGTATCATCTACTTGTGTAGCTTGGTCTGTTGGGGCATTGGCTTTGTGTGCAGGTGGTTCAGGGTTCAAACTGAGAACAAAGTAATTTTAGGCTTTGTGTGAATTCTGGACAACATGAAATGCTCAAAAACCAAGTAGTAAGTGTTTGCTTGTCTAGTTTGCCCTGTAAGTTACTGGGTTGGCATGCTGATGGTTCAGGGTTCAAAACAAACAATGTCTTTTAGACTTTGTGTGAATTCTTGACAGCATGAAATGCTCTAAAAATCTAAGTAGCTTTGTTCCTGTGTAGCTCAGTCTGTAAGGCCTTGGCTTGGAGTGTGAGTGTTACAGGGTTCAAACCCCAGAGAAGTACTTGTGTTTTGGAAATTGAGACTTCAAACCTTATGACTGAACAAGTTAAGTACAAAAGCTAAAAACGACAAGGTCAAATGTCCCACCAAAGTAACTTGTCCATATATGTAACTTAAAGGGCTTAACATACCCTACTGGACCATGTTAGTTGGCCAACTTAAGTAAGTTGGCCATCTCTACTTGCCAGGCAACTTAAGTTTCTTGGTGAAATTTAATTAAGTTGGCCAACTGACGTATCCATATAACACGTTTCACAGCGTGTTTACTCTGAACACACATGTGAATGAATGTGTGCACCACGCTCCGGTTGGTTTGAAGACTGCATCCATGACCACCATTCATCCTGCCACTCTCACCTAAAACACCATACACATGTTCACAGCTGGATTTCAGAGAATCCAGCTGTGAACATGTGTATATTCCTGCACAGAAAATGTCTCATTTGTTAGCCTTTACCCTAACCAGCCTATAGGGGGCACTTGATTAGTTTTAGCTTCAAATTTTGGACATTTTTTGGGGTCTAGTTAAAGGTTGAATATGGAACAATTTAATAAAAATCTATATTTAAAATAATAAATAAGACCTCCATGGAGTGTTTAAAGGTATGAGAATGAAGGTTCAGTATTTCCTTTAAAAGTTATATTCCTGCACAGAAAATGTCTCATTTGTTAGCCTTAACCAGCCTATAGGGGGAGCTTGATTAGTTTTAGCTTCAAATTTTAGACTTTATTAACAACCCCAAATAAAGTCCAAAATTTGAAGCTAAAATTAATCAATTCAAGCAATGTGATGCTTATGTGTGCAAGGCCCACTCTGACCTGAGTGTCACATGCCACTCGTGCATGAATGTATGCACGCACACACACAATTTCATGTTGAGTTTGGTCTTTATTTGTCCATGTAATTTTTCCATTACATGTTCATTTCGTAATACATTTTCAGGGCATATTTGTATTTCTAATGCAGTAATTTAGAAGCAACACCACATAAGCAAAAGTGCAAACCAAATAGGCCCCCTCCCAGGGTAGGTTGCACTGATCCAGGCCCAAGAGGTAGTGGGATTTGAACCTGCTGCCTCACCACTGGCAACATCCCAACCATCAACACTTCCACTACACCACCAGAGCCCTTTACACCCATGCATGTTCTGATGGAACATTTGTCATAATGTTTAAAGTCATTGATTGATCTTGTGAAGTGTAACTTCAAGTATTGATCACACGGACTCAGGTACAGTCACTAGTGGGATTTGAACCTGCTGTCTTATTACTGGCAACTTCACAACCAAAATTTGAAGCTAAAACTAATCAAGCGCCCCCTATAGGCTGGTTAGGGTTAAGGCTAACAAATGAGACATTTTCTGTGCAGGATTATAGCTTTTAAAGGAAATACTGAACCGTCATTCTCATTAATTTAAACACTCCGTGGAGGTCTTATTTATTATTTTAAATATAGATTTTTATTAAATTGTTCCATATTCAACCTTTAACTAGACCCCAAATAAAGTCAAAAATTTGAAGCTAAAACTAATCAAGTGCCCCCTATAGGCTGGTTAGGGTTAAGGCCAGGGCCGGAGTGGGACACATTTTCAGCCCAGGGGCCTCATTTATCAAACGTTCGTAGAAACGTTCCAATATTCCCTCCTACGTATGAAATTTAGAATGTGTGTACGAACATTCAAAAGTCTAATTTATGAAACATGCGGTGGCCTCTCGTACGCATGTTCCTCCGCAATCGTCTGATGATAAATCCCACCTGTGTGCACCCAGGTGCTCGTGTCCGTGTACCATCATTTACATACAGAAACGCCCTCAATTAACCATATTTGGTCACACTTTGGTCATCTGATGCTGTGTTTCTATAAGCTGAGCTGAACTTTGATGGCCAGACCATTCAGGTGTTCTTGTTGTTCTACTATAAATGAGCCATCAGAAGCAACAGGGAGAGCTAGGGTTCACTTCTAACTTCAGTATCGACCGTTATCACCAGAAATGCATCATACTAGCAAATTAAGATTTGTTCTGACAACTGCAATTACGTCTGGCAAAGAATCACATATGATCTGAAAAGATTTGTAGTTTTGTATTTTAGGTCACAGCTCTTTACTTCAAACTTTTTGTAATTCTGTTATACACAAATTTAACCTGTTATTGTATTGAGCTTGAGTAGTTGTTTTTTGTATATTAAAGCTTGTAAAATAACAGTCATGCTGTTACTCTACAACTACTGTAATAGTGTTTCACCAGTTTATTTTTCAGGGTGTGTGCTTATGTTTATGTTTGCTCAATAAACTCAATATTTCAGTCTCCCATGAGTACATTTATTGAAATGATCAGTAATAAACTTGGCCAGTAATAGTTCAAATTAAATAACAGCTGAAAAGATAAATACGGACAATGTCTAAAGTTAAATTCTTGGGTTTTACAAATCTGTCTAAACCTTTATATTAAAAATCCCTTATTAGGCCTTAAAATGAAACATTTGGCATCTTTGAGTATGAACATAGTTTAGAACAGAGGTATGGTCCATGATCATCTGATGGTACATTTGGATTGATGGTTGCTCTGAGGACTTCAAGGCTCTGCTGTGTGAGAGGACAGGTGGGACCACAATTCCTGGAAGTTCTTCACCCCATCTCCCAGAGTTGGTTTGACATCAAGTTCTGCTGTTTGGAGGGGATGATTATTCCACCAATAAAGCTGCACAGTTCTGACTGTAGCTGGGGTAGGAACATACACTAAGCTGCAAAAAGGTGGACAGCTGGTGGAGTCCAGTGAACCTTCTTCATCAAGGCTGTGGAAAAGATGGTAGAATATGTGCTTGTGACTGCCATCCACTGGTCTCACCATAGTCCCTCTATGCTGCAAAGGAAGAAAGAATGAAAATGTGAGGTGAGACATTCAAGTCATTTGAAAAGAATTTTACCCACCTTGTGAAATAGCTTGTCAAAACTATAAAACAGACCTATGTGAATATTGCTTAACACACACACACACACACACTATATATATATATATATATATATACACTCGGGTAAAGAGAGGGGCGGAGCTGTCAACTGACCACTACCTGGTGGTGAGTTGGCTTCGATGGTGGGGGAGGATGCCGGTCAGACCTGGCAGACCCAAACGTGTTGTGAGGGTCTGCTGGGAACGTCTGGCAGAGTCTCCCGTCAGAAGGAGCTTCAATTCCCACCTCCGACAGAACTTCGAACACGTCCCGGGGGAGGCGGAGGACATTGAGTCCGAATGGACCATGTTCCGTGACTCCATTGTCGAGGCGGCTGACCGTAGCTGTGGCCGCAGGGTGGCCGGTGCCTGTCGTGGCGGCAATCCCCGAACCCGCTGGTGGACACCGACGGTTAGGGATCCTGTCAAGCTGAAGAAAGAGTCCTATCAGGTCTTTTTGGCCTGTGGGACTCCGGAGGCAGCTGATAGGTACCGGCAGTCCAAGCGGAATGCGGCTCGGGTGGTCGCAGAGGCAAAAACCCGGGCATGGGAGGAGTTCGGTGAGACCATGGAACAAGACTTCCGTACGGCTTCGAGGAGATTCTGGTCCACCATCCGGCGTCTCAGGAGGGGAAAGCAGTGCACTACCAACACTGTTTACAGTGGGGAGGGTGTGCTGCTGACCTCGACTCGGGACGTTGTGAATCGGTGGGCCGAGTACTTCGAAGACCTCCTCAATCCCACCGGCACGTCTTCCAGGATGGAAGCAGAGTCTGGGGATTTTGGGTTGGGCTCTCCAATCTCTGGAGCTGAGGTCACTGAGGTGGTCAAAAAACTCCTCGGTGGCAAGGCTCCGGGGGTGGATGAGATCCGCCCGGATTTCCTTAAGGCTCTGGATGCTGTGGGGCTGTGTTGGTTGACGCGGCTCTGCAATATCGCGTGGACATCGGGGGCAGTTCCACTGGATTGGCAGACCGGGGTGGTGGTCCCCCTATTTAAAAAGGGGGACCGCAGGGTGTGTTCCAACTACAGGGGGATCACACTCCTGAGCCTCCCTGGTAAGGTCTATTCAGGGGTTCTGGAGAGGAGGGTCCGTCGGATAGTCGAACCTCGGATTCAGGAGGAGCAATGTGGTTTTCGTCCTGGCCGTGGAACACTGGACCAGCTCTATACCCTTGGGGGGGTCCTGGAGGGTGCGTGGGAGTTCGCCCAACCAATCTACATGTGTTTTGTGGATTTGGAGAAGGCGTTCGACCGCGTCCCTCGGGGGGCCCTGTGGGGGGTACTCTGGGAGTATGGGGTACCAGGCCCCTTGATACGGGCTGTTAGGTCCCTGTACGACCAGTGTCAGAGCTTGGTCCGCATTGCCGGCAGTAAGTCGGGCTCGTTTCCGGTGAGAGTTGGACTCCGCCAAGGCTGCCCTTTGTCACCGATTCTGTTCATAACTTTTATGGACAGAATTTCTAGGTGCAGCCAAGGTGGTGAGGGGATCCGTTTTGGTGGCCTAAGGATCAGGTCTCTGCTTTTTGCAGATGATGTGGTCCTGTTGGCTTCGTCAGAACGTGATCTCCGGCTTTCGCTGGAGCAGTTCGCAGCCGGGTGTGAAGCAGCTGGGATGAGAATCAGCTCCTCTAAATCCGAGACCATGGTCTTGAGTCGGAAAAGGGTAGAATGCCTTCTCCAGGTCAGGGACGAGGTCCTGCCCCAAGTGGAGGAGTTTAAGTATCTCGGGGTCTTGTTCACGAGTGAGGGAAGGGTGGAGCGTGAGATCGACAGGCGGATTGGTGCTGCATCTGCAGTGATGGGGGCGTTGTACCGGTCTGTCGTGGTGAAGAGAGAGCTGAGTCGAAAGGCGAAGCTCTCAATTTACCGGTCGATCTACGTTCCTACCCTCACCTATGGTCACGAGCTTTGGGTAGTGACCGAAAGAACGAGATCGCGGATACAAGCGGCCGAAATGAGTTTTCTTCGCAGGGTGGCTGGGCTCTCCCTTAGAGATAGGGTGAGGAGCTCGGTCNCAGGCCTGTTGACTTGTTCTAATTACATTTGACTGAGTCGTGGTGGATGGCTGCTCATCCTGAGCCAGGATCCTCTGGAGGTTTCTTCCTGTTAAAAGGGAGTTTTCCTCTCCACTGTCGCTACATGCTTGCTTAGTATGATGATTGTTGTAAAGACACTGACACTAGTCAGTGACTCGATGCAATCTGCTGGGTTCCTTATATAGGAAACTTTTTTACTGAGTGGCTTAATGAACTGAACTGTATTGGAATGTTTACTTTGTGAAGTGCCTTGAGACGACTCTTGTCGTGATTTGGCGCTATAGAAATAAACTGAATTGAATTGAATAAAGGAACGCACCCCACCCCACACACACCTTTATTCTGTGTATCCCCCACACAAACACAGACTTTAAGGACAGCAGACATCTAAATGA
Source organism: Aphyosemion australe (assembly GCA_006937985.1). Classification (NCBI taxonomy): domain Eukaryota; kingdom Metazoa; phylum Chordata; class Actinopteri; order Cyprinodontiformes; family Nothobranchiidae; genus Aphyosemion; species Aphyosemion australe. The sequence goes on from SSNS01000117.1 coordinate 408,968, forward strand.
TCACAACAGCAACAAGAGCAACCTTTCAAGCAGCTCTGTTTCTTGCATCAAAGCTATCTATAGAATCACCAAATTACAGTGGTCTCATCTTAGGGTTGATGTTTATGAAAAACACGCCTGTTTAACATTGACTCCTGCTGGATCTCAGGTATGTTTTAATCAGATTCAATTAGGAGGAACGTCTCTCTGCAGCAGCAACTGTCACTGGCGTGGCAGCAATCCTCAGGGCCACCAGCATATTAGGGTCAATTTCCTTCAGTTTCTCTCCTCTTTTTGGAAATTCAAAGTCTGAGGTTGATAGGACCCTCTGTGGATTAATTCCACCTTCATCTTACCAGACAGGTGAGGTCAGTCAGCACGTCTAAATGAGCCTTGAGAGGCCCGTCGTGAATAGCTCAGCTGTTAAAGGATTGGGATGGTGTGCATAAGGATCATCTCCCTGGGCTGCCACCTTATCGTGGTGGAGGGGTTTGAGTGTCCCAATGATCCTAGGAGCTAAGTTGTCTGAGGCTTTATGCCTCTGGTAGGGTCACCCATGGCAAACAGGTCCTAGGTGAGGGATCCGACAAAGTGCAGCCCAAAGACCCCTTATGACGAGTACAATAAATGGAATCAGTGTTCCCTCGCCCGGACGCAGGTCACCGGGGCCCCCCTCTGGAGCCAGGCCTGGAGTTGGGGCACGCTGGCGAGCGCCTGGTGGCCGGGCTTTCACCCATGGAGCCCGGCCGGGCATAGCCCGAAGAGGAGACGTGGGTCCCCCTTCCCATGGGCCCACCACCCGTGGGAGGGGCCAAAGGGGTCGGGTGCGATGTGCAAAGGGCGGTAGCCGAAGGCAGGGACCTTGGCGGTCTGATCCTCGGCTACAGAAGCTAGCTCTTGGTACGTGGAATGTCACCTCTCTGGTGGGGAAAGAGCCGGAGTTGGTGTGTGAGGTTGAGAAGTTCCGACTAGATATAGTTGGACTCACCTCAACGCATGGCTCTGGCTCTGGAACCAGTTTCCTCGAGAGGGGTTGGACTCTCTACCACTCTGGAGTTGCTCCCACTGAGAGGCGCCGAGCAGGGGTGGGCATACTTCTTGCCCCCCCATCTTGGTGCCTGTACGTTGGGGTTTACCTCGGTGAGCGAGAGGGTAGCCTCCCTCCGTCTTCGGGTGGGGGGACGGGTCCTGACTGTGGTTTGTGCTTATGCACCAAACTGCAGCTCAGACTACCCACCCTTTTTGGAGTCCCTGGAGGGGGTGCTGGAAAGCGCTCCTTCGGGTGACTCCCTCGTTCTGCTGGGGGACTTCAATGCTCACGTGGGCAACGACAGTGAGACCTGGAGAGGTGTGGTTGGGAGGAACGGCCCCCCTGATCTGAACCCAAGTGGTGTTTTGTTATTGGACTTCTGTGCTCGTCATGGATTGTCCATAACAAACACCATGTTCAAGCATAAAGGTGTCCATATGTGCTCTTGGCACCAGGATACCTTAGGCCGCAGGTCGATGATCT
>SSNS01000117.1:410775-458275 GCA_006937985.1 Aphyosemion australe
ATATATATATATATATATATATATATATATATATATATATATATGCGTTACTCTGTTTACTTTGTGTACACCTCCACATAAATGATAAATGACCTGCACTTGAACAGCGACTTTCAGAGGACTCCAAAGCACTTTACACCACAGTGACTTATTTATCAATCCACACACTTTTACACACTGCTGGCGATGAATTACATTGTAGTTCCAGCTGCCCTTGGGCTCACTGACAGAAACTGAAATAAGAGCGAGCATATTACATTGGGTATTCATATACAAACCGCTGATTGTGAAACTTCCTCCTCCACATCCACGAGCTGTGAACAGCACCAGTGTGGTCTGGTGGTGACCTGCCTCTTGAACTCTTAGTAGAAATCTTCCCATAACTTGCTTCTCCAAAATTTCCTGAAAGCAACAAAAATGCAGAATGTAAAGGCTGGTTTATACTCGGTCCGTCTGCGTGAAACGGACGCACGCACCGCCATTTTGCGTCGGCGCAAGGGCTCTCCGACTGGCTCGCGGAGGGTGACGGAGACATGCCCCAAATTTTAAACATCCGTCGAAAGTGACGGAGACCGCAAGCCTGTGATTGGTCAGGATGACGCTTCCTGTAACTTCGTCACCAGCACCGCCGTTGCTCCGTTAATAAGTAAAAAAATATTTAGCGGAAGACCCAGAATAGATTGAAGAACGCATCGTGGAAAAGTCCGAAAATATGAACGTTTATTCACCCGTGACTGAAGGAGTACAAAATACGGAGCAAACGTGGATGGAAACGACAGGAAACGTGGGTTTAGAGGTGGCAACTGGATGAAGAGGTGGAGGAGAATGAAGGACAAATTAGTCCGTGTTAAAAAGTCTCTGAAATACATTAAAACAATGTAAACACATGAGTAAATACACTATCGTGAACCGGATACATGAGTGTCATGGTGGCAGGATATCACAGAATAGCGCTACGCCCTCTGTTGTCCTGGCGGGGAATTGCTTTGCAACACTCCGCTGCCTGAACAGAAGTTCGAATGTGAAAACCTTTCTGACGCTCCGTGTGCGTCTCTCCGTTGTGGAGCTCACAGAGAGTATAAACCAGCCTTAAAGCAGGTCTCCACCAGCTTTCTTCTTCTTCAAGCTGATTTGTGGTAGATAGCTAGCCACTTCTTGGCTCATTACTGCCACCAACTGGAGTGGAGTGGAAATGGCACCAGGATTCTAAACACCATGTCAATGTGAAAAAATAATACAGAAATGTTCTGTTGGCCTGCGGCTGGAGAAAACATTAAAGGTGCATGCTGCCACCTGCTTTTTGTGGACAATGAAAAGTCAATTTAAATGGAACTCAAAGGGGTGGCACCTGGGGTGGCCAATCAGATTTCTAGGGTGGCATGTGCTACCCTAGGTCACTCCCTGGACACGCTCCTGCTTTTTCCATCTCTCAGCATCACGGTTTCCAAGAGTGGGGCGGTACACTGGGAACCACTTTGAAGCAGGTACTGAAACACCTGGTACCTGTTACTGGTGTGGCAAGGTGGACAAACGAGGGCCCGGGCGGGTCTTGAACCCCAGACTCCCGGGTGAGAGTCACGCGCACTAACCAGTCAGCCAAAGGGATATCCCTGTGGCCAAGCAGCCCAGGTGCATGATCAATCGGGATCCAGTGACAGGACACTCACACTGTCACACTGGTACCAGTCTGACCGCTGTCCATCTGAACCATCACAGAGCCTGACTCTGTATGAGCATCACCCTGCTCTCCTACATCCTCACCTGTAGGTCACTTTATATAAAAGTTTGTATAAAAACACAAACGTCTCCTGCTCTGTTGGACCGGCGTGGCTGAAACCCGGTCGGCTCCAGCACTCAGGATGCTGTAAATGGATCCACTTGCAGCTTTAATGATGGATGACAATTATTCTGCTGCTGGTGAAGGATGTGTTTGCTCGAGGCTCCGCTGCACCACCTGCACACACTCACATTAACACAGCTGGGAGCAGAAGCTGGAAAAGGGTCTTTATTCTTTTTTTTTTTTTTTGAAGAAACGGCGTCTGCCGCGTATAATTTGCAGCCATCGCTTGAACATCTCTGTGGCGTTTGGACTATTGTCAGACAGCCTCGTCTCTGTAGGTAATGGAATTCATTGTGGAGACCACTCCAGAGGTCTCTCAGAAGTGTGGGCAGAAGATGAATAGCGTTCATCAGTTTCTGCCTGCTGCTCCGTAACCAGCAGCAAACGAGAATGAATGACAGAACACTTCTGTGACATATGAGAACGTCTCTGGGGTGGTGTGTGTGTGTGTGTGTGTGCGTGTGTGTCTGTGTGTGGTGGTGGTGGGGGGGTGCAGGATGAACATCAAGAGGCTGCTGGAGAACAAAACGCTCTAATTCCTTCATGTGGAAGCATCTCAGACGCCTCCAACATTTAAATATTTTTATATTTTAAGGGTTTATTTTAACACTTTTAAATGATCTTTCATTGTTTTTGTTAATTAAACATGTAATTTAACTCACTGAAAACCTGAATAACATATTTATATTAGAGCAGTTTCCTATTTATTAGCCATTCTCTAAATTTGCACAAAGGTGAAAAATCACAAATATCTGCATCACCCTACGAGCGTTATGTGACCAACCTGCAGGAAATGCATCAGTTATGCATCACAGGTTTGCATTTGTCATAAAGGACCAGAATAAGCATGTAAGTCTGTGAGACATGTACTTTAACATGGAGTCAGCACCATTTCCTCTGATAAGATGAAAATTTCCTCCTGGCAGGGCGTAGCTTTTACATTTCCATTTTAATAGAATGAATTATTACATGAATTATAATGTGAGGACTGCATTTAAAACTCGGTGTGTTATGCAAATTTAAAGAAATGCATGAATTATTATAGTTTTTAAATGAATGATCAGTTTTGTGTCACAAAGACTAAACCTGGATTATTCACCTGGTCCATGTGGCTGCAGAATGCATCAACTGTGCTGAACACAAACACAGAAAAGTACACCAGTCACATTATCCTGATGATTTTATCAGACAGGACGAGTTCATTGAATACATCTGGACACAAATAAGGGAAAGCATTTCTTTTCTCAACCCTTAATTAAATTCTACGAACGCATCTGCAGAACCGTTGTCATTTCTGCAATCAACTTAGGCTGAGGGCTGAATGCAGAGAGCACAAAGCATTCATAGGGAAATGAATAGCTCCTCTGTGATTGGCTGTTATTAATAATAAATGCAGAGCGAGCATCAAGAACAATGCTGGTCACAGAATGCTGTGGCATTTGGACAACACGTCCTCTGAGCTCACGTTTGTGCAGGAGGAGGCGTGATGCACACAATCTGGCTTCAAACACTTCTGCACTCTGTTCCAGCACATTTTGGCCTCGATCTTGTGAAGTGGGTGGAAGTGGTGACACATCTTTATGTGCAGACTGAGCTCCTGCTGCACCGCGCAGACTGAAGCAGCTGTCAATGAAGGCTGGAACTCGGAAAGTCAATAAAATAAATGTGATGAGACGAGTTATCTTGTGAGGCTGAGAGTTTGCTGCTAAATAGGCTAAAACTCCTGCTGGATTCTTTTAGTTATGATCTGGAGATCTGGTCTTTCAACAACCTCAGCTTGGAGAAACAAAGATGAGGTCTGGATAAGCAAATGTCTCCACTTCTGTTGTTCAGAAGTGAAGCCAAATGTTCCTGTTTGCAGCGAAATTTAGATATGGAAACGTAGCTGGAGGCAGCAGGAATTAAAACCTATACTGCAGTGAGTCATTGAGTGGGGGTGGGGGTGCTGAGTTCTTTGTGGCTTCAACTTGAGACAAAAATTCCTACATCTAATTTGTCTTCTGTGTCTCTTTGGTTGTGACCTAACAAGCTAACAACTGATTCATGCACGGCCAAAGTTAAAAAGGATCGCTGCCATCTTCAAAAAATTCTAATTTCACAATGATTCATGCTAACTTTGAGCCATAAAGCCGGTTATTCTGGCAGAAATATTTAAGATTTCTAGCAGGAAGTGCCCCAAGAAGCAAAGAAAGTTCCCTAGGATGCACTGGAACCATAGACATAAATACGTAGATCCATTGGGTGCTGGAGAGCGTAACAGCATTGCCGCCATATTGGATGGGTCCAACTGGAGTCAACGCAGGGTGAGCAACTATGCCCGTTTTTTCTACAGCTGACGGTTGCAATAACTGGCGCACTATTGAAAACAGATCACGTGGGACTTTTCTAGCTTACCTGTTGAGATTTTATATTTTACATTTTTATTCTTGTTTCTATTTTAACTATCATGCCACACCACATGTCTGATTTTGTAAAAACCCTAAAAAATGTGTTTTTTAGTTGGGTAAGCACCATCCGCAGTAGAAATGAATGCACCGAGGGCAAATGGAGACCCATCCAAGATGGTGGCCAGCCACTACGGCAGCTCCAATAGGCAGCGCCAGTCCACGAATACAATACTGGGTAATGCAACATTAATGGAAACATTCCAAGCTTTATGTTTTGGAAAGGAAGTGTTTGCATGGCCCTATGCATCTGTAGAGTTTTCGGATGGCTCAGACTCATTAATCTATCTACAACAGGCACATTTTTTATTGTTCATCAACTTCCTCACGTCATAACAGCCAAGCTGCCTCCCACTGAGCGTTTTAGGTTCTGCTCCTGGTTCTCTGAACCTCCTAACATCACATCAGAAACCACAGAACTGGGACGCTTTTCAGCGTTTCGTTGATTTTCCTCCAACTTTAACTGAATCTGGACTCGAGACAAGAAACGTAGGACAGAAACGTTCTCCATAGAGCTACCACTTCTCTGAAGTAGCAGGTATTTTAATACAGCATCAGATAGCACTACAATAACATAGTGTGGCGACAGAACAGAACAGTCCACCCTGTGTTACACAGGAGCTTTCACTAAAAGCCTTCAGCCTTTCCAGGTTCCACCTTCAGGAACGTAGCTGTAGCATCGTTGCATGTTCGGGTAAAGTGCACTGTAAACTCTCCCGTCCGTCTCTATCAGCTCGTTGCAGTAAGTTAAGTTGCTCATGTGTTTGTTTTTTTCTGCGCACGTTTCTTTAATGCTACCATGATTTCAGAGCACGCTGCTGCTCTTCACACTAAATATTACAGGAAAACTGACAAGAAACCACCACATGACACCACGTCAGGAAAAGGACATCACTGTCGGTCAACACCTCCTCTTGGTGCTCGTGACCAAGAAGTAGACAGTACCATCCTCCGAGCTCCGTTTGGTCCCATCTGATCCTCTGGCCTCTTGGCTTGCTCCCATCTGGACCAACAGCAGCGGTTAAACTCACTCACACACAAACACTCATGCGTCTGACATCAGCTGACCAGAAAAAGTCATAAACTGCAGTCCGGAAGGGCAAAAGAGCTCCATTTTCCTCCTAAATCCCGGCAATCTGCAGGAACAGCGCTCACAGGCCCCAGTAGGGAGCGAGGGTCCTGCGGTCTCTCTCGTAAACATCAGGTATGACCCCGTAGGGCGTCTGCACCATCTTTACAGAGTTCCTGCCGAACAGCTTCCTCTCGTACTCGATGAGCTGACGCCAGAAGCCCCCGTTGGGCCGGATGACGGGGCGGCGGGCCTTGACCCAGGCGTGCGCCTCAGCCAGAGACACGCGGTGGTACTTCATGAGGTAAGCCAGGCACAGCGAGGCCGAGCGGCTCACCCCAGCCGCACAGTGAACCAGGACCGCTCCTCGCTTTCGCCCCACGCTGTGGATCTTATCAGCCACGCTGTCGAAGTACAAGGAGATGGGGGAGTGGGGCATGTCCGCCAGCGGGACCTTCACATACTCCATGTGAGGCCAGTTGAAGTTGGGCAGCTCGATGGTGGCGTTGACCACGCAGGTGATGCCTTTAGACAGGAGCAGGCTGCGGTTGGAGGCCACGTTCCCTCGGCTGAGGAACAGGTTGGGGGTGATTTGAGCGATGCCCCCCAGAAGGCTCCCGCTCTCGGGCAGCAGCCTCGGCACCGTGGCCGGCACCATGGAGCTGCGATGGTGGTGGTGGTTGCTGAAAAAGCCTTGGCTGCGAGAACCCATGGAGGAACCGAGGATGGAGAAATCTGTCAAAGATGGAAAATCTTCAGGAGGTCAGGATCATAGTAGGACGGCGAGACCCACCAGATGATACTGAAAGACAAAACAATCTGCTTTTAATTCTCGTCTTTTTAACACCTTAATCTAACTGCTGAAATGTCTCCTCAGCCTTCATTAGTGTCTACAGGAGCGGTTCATCACTAAATCAAACACATCAGCTGTGTTCATGATCTAAAACATGCAGGAAACATGCTGGAAGCAGACTGCAGCACCAGGCATGTCAGCTCCACTTTACTAAGTCCAACAGGGACCGGACCGCCACTCTGAAGTTGCAAGTGCGGTATTCTGGCCACAGAAAAGGCCACTGTAAAGGGTCATTTTAGCACAAACTGGCTCAAGAACATGATTTAAAATATGAAAACGTTGCACAGTACGGCTTTAAAAACATGCTGCCATGAAGCTACAAATACATCTAAGAGCTTTTTGAAACGTGTCGACCAGGTCTCGTCTGTCTCATGTCTCCACGCTGAGGTGGAACCGCCTCAGAGCTTCACCCCGCGTGAGCGAAGGAGCCCCGAAGGCAAACAGCTCGTCTCATCCATCCACCGCTCCGACACACAGATCCTGTTTCTGTCCGTCGCTGCTGAGAACGTCGGTCCAGATCCGCTCCAAACAGTAACTCAGGTGGTGGTGTGATTAAATAAATAACACTATTTATTATTGTAATTTCCTCCTTGTTTGTTTGATGGCTGGACTAAAATATCTTTGGTTAGATGAAATTTAAATTGTGCAGCAACAAATGTTTCTAGAAAATGTAATTTTAGTTTTTGTAGCATAAAAATTAGAGAAATTGTGGAATTTAAACATAAATGACTCATCAAAACCATCCAGACTTTAATGACTTATTCATTCATGATGGAAGCATCTTGGACCTTTTCACCTTTAAAATGATCAAATATTAAAGAAAATGATCAGAAATGCACCGATTCTGATTTTTGAGAGCCAGTACCGGTTTTGGCCAAATCTGATTTATCTCAAAAATCACTTTTTATTTTTCCCAATTTTAAATTTTGATTAATAAAAAAAAATATTCTGGAAGTTGAATATTTTATGTGTGTTGATGCAATGTGACGGGGAGGTCATGGACTGAAAAAGAAATCAGATTATTTTATTATTGCTGCAGAGCCATGATGCATTCACACACCCACCAAAAAATCCCTCTTTTGGGATCTGGACCTCCAGAGGAGGAGCCTGATGGTAGCAGAGTTGTGTTTCATTTGTTATTTTAAACCAACTATCAACAAAACCAGGATGAAATTACAACAAAAATCTGTCTTATTTAAAAGAACGCTGTAATAATGTTCAAATGGGACAAAATACTAGCAATAATGGTTTCTTTTGTGTAGTTTCTGCGATTATTCGGAGCTAACCTCATCACGAGGCTCAAGCACAACCAGCCTTTCCCTCTGCCGTCGTGGACTTCAACAGTTTTCCTGAACATTTATTGGTCTGACCTCCAGACGGACCTGTACAGGAGGAACAACGATGTCTTACTGAGCAGAAACCAGACATCCTCCACACTCGTCTCACTGATTCTGAAAACCTGGCTGAATGAACGACTTCTCACTAAAACGTGAATCAGAACATCTGGTTTCTGCTCCGCTCAGCTGATTCATCGCTCCACAGACAGAGATGCTGGCTGGATGCTGACTGAGGCCACCCACTGACCCACGCTGCATCGTCATCATCAGGATGATGAGGAAGATAAGGAAATCAAATAATCCCTGACAGCCCCCCCACCCCAAAGTGCTGATGGACCACACTAATCTGGTTGCTGAAATTCACTCCATCCTCGTGGTTATTTATACCTCCGGCTGAACGGAGCGGAGGAGGGAGAATAATTCACAAGCTGTCGCTCCCATGAAAATAAAAATAAATAAAAAACTCCATGGGCTGCTGGAGGAGCTGCAGATTACCGCCACGCAGATGCAGGACTTTTATCCTCTACACGGGGATTCACAGTGACCTAATGAACTCAGTATTCTCCCTCATTAATCAGGTAGCATCTGTCAACAGGTGCTCCTGGAACTTAAATCTCCTCATGGCTTTCCCACGCCGGTAAGATTCCTCAGGGGTCCATTTCCCCGATCCACAGGAAACACGACCCACCTGGTGGAGAAACTGGAGCGGCGGCGCAGACGGAAACTTCCCACAGTTCAGCAACATCAGCTGATTTGAGTTTGGCCCCTGTTGCATTATTTTTGTCTGAGTTCAATGGATTATAGAAAGCAAAAAAAACAAACAAAACAGAAGTGTTGCGTTATATTTTTGTTAAAAATAATAAGATATATTTAAAATGTGCTAAATAGGCAGAGTCCTAGTTCTTTATCACACTCACTTTGTCCTTGTTTTAGTACCACATGTGTTGATTTTGTGAGTCCTTATGGTGGAACCATATAAGGTGTTATTGTGTGGGAAGTAATGCCTAATTGCACTTTTGAATATTTTTTGTCTGAGGGGGATACTGGAGTGTATTTATCATGTTTGTTTGGTACAGTTATAATAAACATATTTTCTTTAAAAAGTATATATGTCCACTCCATAGTTAAAATAAGAAAAATTTGAATAAGAAAAAAAAATTGCGATTAATCGTGAGTTAACTATGGGCACTCATGCGATTAATCGCGATTAAAAAATGTAATCGATTGACAGCCCTAGTTTTTATTTATTTATTTTTTGCTAAGTCCGCCCCCTGCCCCGTAAAATCCGTGCAACAGGAAACTGAGCGTCGACCAGAACTAACCAATAGCGTTAGACTACCGCTTACGTGCTTCAAATTTAAGGAAGTACCTCGGCTGATGCAGAGTTGATGAACTTTTCACGGACAAGTAAGTCTTTAAAATATAAATATATGAAAACACAACATGACATGAGAATAATAATTGTAAAACAACGTGTTTTAGCTCTGTTTGTCGGCTACAGAAGCACATTCATAAACAAGAAACGTGCAGTCACCATCTTAAATCATCGAGTCGACCAACTATTGGTGTGATATGCTTGTCAGCCACTAGATGGTGCCATCAGATAAAAGAAATGCTCCAGAGACCTACTTTAATTCCCTCACTGGGACTTTTGCTTTTATAATTTAGAAAAAAAGTTTTTATTAATTCTGCTAAATGTTTGTGGGTATTTTCAAAAAGTTTCAAAATAAAACAGCTTGAACTGGTGTGACACATGTTTAAATGAACAAATAAAAGACAAGGATGGTGGAATATTTTGGCCCAAAACAAAAAAGCATCTTGTAACATTTTCAGTTGTTTGATTGTGAGAAATGAGTCATTTTCCTTATCTGAGGCAGAATTTATCACATTTATAAAAGAAGAAAAGCCACATTTTTGTTTTTGTACAAATGAAACCGTTTTTCTCAGATTTAATCTTCTAGTTTACAGCTGGAAAAACTTTAAATATTCATCCCTCTTAAGTGAATGAATCCACAACTTTAATAATTGATGATTCAGCCGCGTGAATGAGGACCGTTTATCAGCGCACGCGCTGCACGTCCACGTGCGCATGACGCGAGATGTGCGTTTTTAAGTTAAGGTGCTAGAAATAGATGGAATTACACCTAAAAACCAACACAAGCGGAGCGTGACGTTTTATCCTAAATAAACACTCGGTTTGTTTGTTTTACTCACCAATAAAACAGGCGATAAATGTTTCTATCCTAAACGTTTTAAAATGTATTTTTGTGTATTTAAAAAGCTGATTGTGATGCCGATAAACTGCTTCCATCAGCGGGGGAAGTCGACTCACCAGCCCGGGGAGAGATGGAGGAGCAGCCGCAGCAAATCCACCTTCAGTCGCTCCGAACATCCAGACGGCCGAGAGGATGGAGAGAGCAGCCCGAGACACGCAGCACCATGACGGGGAAGTCAGCAGAAAGACGAGCCATCCGATCATCCGCCCGCTCCGGAGCTGCGTGTGAGCGTGTTTGTGGGGAGGAGAGAGCGTAGTGAGCTGATGTATGACGGGTGATCCGTGCCACAGAGAGGCGGGGCCTCCGGCAGGAGGAGGAGGAGCTTCACGGCTAAATCTCCACATCCTGGTTGGATATTTTTCCTTTTTATTATTTAAGGAAACATATTTTATATTTATAACAAATAATTTTGATTTAAGAAAAAGACACACCCCATTTTTCTAACCACTAAATATTTTTTAAATGTTTGTTTTTTTTATGTAAATGACCAGTGACATCACCAGAAACTTGTTTCTGCGGGGAGCGTTTAGCTTTATATTGAAAGTGCTGTGAGGTCAAAGGACAACTTTTTACTTTGTGTACAATAACAGATTATTTTTCATTTTTAGGTTAAAAGATGGCAAGTAAAAAAAAATAAAAAATATTCTTGGAGGTTCAACGATTATTTGAATATTTCATCGTATTTACTCAGGTCTTTTTTAAGTAGGAAAAGAGACCACACAGCTGTAAAACGAACTAAATATAAATATAAATATAAAATGTTTCTCAGTATTAAACTGCATAAATTTGCAAAGTAAGTTCATAAAATTACCAAAGGCAATAAAAATTTTGAAAATCTTTTTGCAAGGGTTTGAAAAACTTCCAGAATGCAGTTCAGCAAACATTGAAATGATGTCATTTTTCTTTTTTTAGAAGTAGAAAATGATCATGACTCATAAAACAGCAACAGACGCATCAATAAAAAGAACAGATTAATAATAATTTTCTACAGTGTAAACACACAAACTAAAAACTGGGGAAATACTTTAAAATGATGACCATATAATAATCTGGGATTTAAAACCCAAATGAGACTGAAGCTGAAGTAAATAACAGGACCTGGAGGCTGAAGGTCCTCTGATGACCTCTAATGTTCCACTTGTTGATCTGAAGTTTGAAAACTCACATCCTAAAGCTTTGTGACGACAGATCTGTGATTTGCAGGAAGGTTGGTCAGAAATGGACACAAAAACCAAATATGAGTTTTAATTAGCATCCGCAGCAACATTTGATGGCTTCATTTGAGCGTCTGCAAAGATGTGTGATCACATAAAACCCACAGATCTGCTCAGGAAACACGTTTCCACCTCTCTATGCTGCACACTCGCTCACATTACCAATTTAAATGCAGCCTTGGCGTGGCGGCCCACCGGCGTTCAGAGCAAACAAATAAACCGACGATTCTTCAGGTCTGTTATTTCAAACCTCATTACTGCCCGCCTGGAAGAAGCAGCCGTTACTCCGAGACCTTGAAGCCTGTAGCTGCATCTGCAGGGCTCTCTGTGCAAGCCCTCAGTGAACGTATCCGTGTGCAGAGCTGTAATTAGACCAAAGTCAGTCCTGGTTGAAAAGAGCTCCTGAGGGAGATATTACGCTACGGCACCCTCGCCTCAGTCATCCCTAATTACATTCCCAGTTCTATCCAGTGGAAACAAACAGCAGCGCAAACAAAAAGGATAACAGTTCCTGGGAGTCTTTCCCTGGTTCTGATTCCTGTGTGTGACTGGAACTCTGTCACCTAAACTCAGAGATGGGAGGATTAAAAATGTCTGAATGAAGCTGCGTCGATTTAGAGAAATCCTTAAAAAGGTAGATGGATGGAAGGATGATAGATGGATGGAAGGATGAATGGATGGATGGATGGAAGGATGATGGATGGATGGATAGATGGATGATGGATGGATAATCGTTGGATAGATGGATGGAAGGAAGGATGAATGGATGGAAGGATGGATGATGGATGGATAATCGATGGATAGATGGATGGAAGGATGGATGGACGGACTGATGAATGGATGATAATTGATGAATGGATGGATGGAAGGATGAATGGATGGATAATCGATGGATAGATGGATGGATGGACGGACTGATGAATGGATGATAATTGATGAATGGATGGATGATGGATGGATGATAATTGATGAATGGATGGATGATGGATGATGAATGGATGGATGGATGATAGATGAATGGCTGGATGATGGATGGATTGATGGTGAATGGATGGACGGATGGGTTGTCATGGCGGCTGAGTGACATCACAGCTGTAATAACCAGCTGTCTGCTGTGACTGAGCAGGTGCTAACACCCTGAGCTCCTATAACACATGGAGCTGAGGGCTTTCACCATCTCACCCCTCAGTAACCTGCTGTCCTCCTTCACACCCTCTCACTCTCCAGGCTGGATCCTGATGGCTGAAAGTCAGGAGGAAACATCAGAACTGTCATGGCTCCCATCAGCAAACATCTTCACCTCCACGAGCTTCAGCAGATTATCGATGTCTGCTAATAAAACCTGATTAACCCTGATTAACCAAACCAGTGTGTGTGTGTGAGCTCTAAATAAAGTTACTGCTGATCCCACAGGCACCCTCAGTGCTCCAGCTGTGATGGCAGTGAACAGACATGGTATCTAAGTGTTTGCTGTGGCAACATGCGAGATCAGCGAGACGCCTCCCTGTCGCTCTGATCAGAGCTGCTCTGACACACACACACACACACACACACACACACACACACACACACACACACACACACACACACACACACACACACACACACACTGGGTAAAGATGAAACAGGACCTAAATGCCTCTGCACACGTCTCATTTCCGCGGCTACAGTGGAGGTATCTCATCTCATTTCAATAATCTCATCCTGCTCCTGCCCAGCTTGTTGCTGCCTCCCGTGAGTTAGGGAGGAGACGCACACAGATGGGTTGGGGGTGGTGGGGGAGGCAGAGGGTCGTGTGTGTGTACAGCAGGCTTCGTCGCTTGGGTTAGTCACGACTCCTCTGCCCGGCAGATGAGCGTGAGCAACAGGGCGAATGTGAGCAGCCCCTCCTCTTCAATGTGCCACAGACCTGGTTGCTACGGTAACCCCTTCTGTTGATAGGATCACCTCTGTGTTAATCACTAGCCAGCTATAACAGGCAGATCACAGGAGGGGTGTGTGTGTGTGTCCTTTAAAGGCCTCTACAACAACACACAGCAGAGACGTGGAAGACATCTCTCTCCTCTTCTCCCTGAATAGCAGCAAAGTTAAAAATCAATAAGACAGCATGAGGAGAAGCTCTAAAGCCGATGGATCGATCCGTTTGTGGTTTCTTTATTCCATTTCTAAAAACACGCAGCCTACTTTCACCACTCTAAAAAAATCACGTAAAGCATCAGAATTATTTAAAGAAGAGTCGACACGAGTTCTGCAGCCGAGAAAAATCAAAACAGATCATAAGTCCTGCTCTTTTCATGCATTTATGTGATGCCGAGCAGCGTTTTCTCAGTCCTCGGTGCACACTGTCCTGCATTTTTCAGATGTTTCTCTGCCCCAGCTCACATGATTTAAACCTATATTTAATTAACGGGCTCCTGCAGAAATTGTCAACAAGCTGTGAGTTAATTTGTCCCTTTGAATCAGGCGTACCACAGGAGAGATATGTAAGAGATGCAGGACAGCGTGCACCGAGGAGCAGGAAACACTACGTGCTGTAAACATCGACACTAAATGTTTTTGCAGATTTATTAAGATACCTGATGTTTGGTCCAACATTTGTAGGTTAAATTCAGAAATTAAATCAAAAAAAGGTTGTTACGATCGTCGGCCTGAGCCTCAGCCGTGGACCCAGCTCCGCGCCCACTCCACTGTCTCAATCATCCTTTTCAGCATCCCGGACGAGCCCCCAATTATGTTACAGCCCTGACATGTGATGTTGTTTGTGAAGGAGGGGTAACATAAACCTGCCCGGAGGGAGATGATGGAAACTATTTGGAAACAAATAGTTATTTTCGCTGCTCTGAACTCAGACATGCCACTTTGGGTGTTTGGTACTCTGTCGTGTACATTTCAGATGATCCTGACAAATCCTGCAGACGCCTGCAATCAGGGGAGGAAATGACAATAAACATGCAAAAAAGCACATGTGCAAAAAACAAAAAAAGCTTCAAAAACGCTTCACAATAAGAGTCCCTTTATTAAAGTTACTGTTATTTAAGTGTCCTTAAGGCAGTGGTTCTCAATTACTTTTGGTGAAGCCCCCCCTAGGGTACATAGATTTTTTTCGCGCCCCCCCCCCCGGTAATGTGCGAGCGCGCGGGGGGGGGGGGGGTACTTTGAATTGGCCCCCAAAATGCCTAGAAACGGCCCTGGGTGTGGGACTAAGTTTTGAAGGTGACTGGAATTGTATCAAATAAATAAATATTACATGCTTATAGGTGATTGCTTTATAAAATTACAAACGAGTAGTGGGATAAATCTACCTGCATTTTCCTTTTCAAGCACTTTGTTTTATTTTTTTATGCAACCATTTTCCTGTCCTGTCTGTATTTTAGCTGCATCTCCTCTCAATCCTCCAGAAAAACGGCTGCCTGGCTTCATTTTTCACGATTTAAGCAGATCAAAGAGATCTGTGAAACATAGCAGAGTGTGCGCTGCGCTCGCTGCTGCGCCAGTGAGGTAAAGTCGCAGAAGCACGGGTGATGGACCGCAGCAGCGGAGCGTCAGACACAAATAAAAGACAGAAGTTCTTGTATTTTTAATTCCAGAACTTGACAGGATGTCCAGACAGACCTCTGAATCCCTCTGTCAGCGCTTCTCTTCAGCGCTCCTCACATGACATTTGCGCACAGGCAGGTGACCAGTTCACGCGGAGCACAATGTGCGTTCGGGCGGCAGCAGGTGGAATGTTAATTAAAGTGAAATTGTTTAATTGTGTTGTTTATATGTTACTGGGGACTCTGGTCAGCTTGTGTGGGATAAATATTAATGAAAAAAGAATAGATATTTAACGGTTTTATTGAATATTTATTATTATTTTAAAAATAAGCGAAAATAGATCATGCTGCCTCTGGCTGCGAACAAATGATTCTTTCCATTTCTCATATAAGAAACAAAGGAAGTTATGTTAAAAAAACATTTTATTTAAATAAAATCAAACAGTGGTGCAGGGCAGCTCAGGAAACAAAGACGAGGCATCTTTTTAACATGACCATGTTCAATAGGGCTGTTCATACGTCACTCTACCAAACAAACAATATAAATGAAACAAAAAGTAAGAAAAATCTAAATTTCTCTTCCATGGAACATTTGCACTGCTCCATTAAATAAAATCCATGTTTGGACTTTTTCTGTGTTCACAAATCAGTTCGTGCATGTATTGTGGAATCTGTTTTATTCTCCGTTGGGGAAGCTCCGAGCGGGGTGGGGGAGGGGTTGGGGGGGTCAGGTGCGGTGCTCCGCGCCCCCCCTGCTCCTCCTCCGCGCCCCCCAAGGGGGGCGCGCCCCACTAATTGAGAACCACTGCCTTAAGGTTAGAACAAAGGGCTAGTGGGTGTGTCTGCTTAGTGATGCATTACATAATAGGATTAAGCACTTGTTAATACTTTATCTAATAGTTCATTAATGCTTAATAATGCACTAATGTTAATAAAGGGACCCTTATTGTAAAGCATTATCCTGCAACTTAATCTGAGTCTTTTTATAAAATCATTGCATCAAAAATAGCTAAAGTGCAAAAATAAGGACTAAAATGTGTGAAGTAGTTAGAAAATAAAAAAAAGCAGAAACTGCAACAAAACATCTACAAGGAGCAAAAAAACAAAAGAAATGTGAAAATTAAACGTGTGAATAAACAGCCTGCCTCATAGAATCCTGAACTTTTCCCATAATGTGTTTGTTTTATTTAAAGTTTCAGGTTAGTAACGTGAACACCTGAAAGTATCAGGAGGTGCTGCGTCTCCCTCTCAGCACCTGAACCTAACGAGCTCCATGCTGATGCTGATCTCCTCCTGGAGGAGATCCTGTTTGTCTCTGAGAGACGAGGAGAAAGGAGAACGTGGGAGGTTTGAGAAACGCAGCATCTCTGCACACGAGCAGGGCGTCGACACCGACATCTGCTCCATCAGACTCCACCGTGGTGATGAAGAGGAGCAGGCTGCAGGAACAGGTCTGCTCAGATTATAAATAACTGGAGCGCGGGCGGCGCATAAAAAGCCTAATTAACTCTCCACTTGATCATCTATTATTTCTGTGATGACCTTTCCCTGTGACCTCCTCCATCTGGTGGAGCCGTCTTCTCCTTTCACGTCCCGGAGTTAACGGTAATTATAAACATTAGTTCTCTTATCAGCTCTAAATAAAGCCACAGGTCAACTTGACCAGACCTGACCTCTGCAGCTTACAGAGGAAGAGACTGAGCTTAAAAACATAAGTGAACCTCTTAATTTGTGCTGGTGTGAAGATTTGAGTCAAACTTTTCCAGAAGACAAAATGTGGGAAATGTTAGAGAAAGGCGCTTCGTGGAGCTGTGGGTCAGACACCTGAGCGTCCTCAGGTGAATCCAGGAGTCTTATTATACTGTACGGTGGCCCGGAGGGTTCAACAAAATAGACTTTATCTTGGTTTTTCTGAAGATGATTTAATAAAATGCAACAGAAGCATAAAAAATCATCTAAATTCTCACATTTACAAACACGTCGTCATCATCAGATCAGATCCAGACTCCAGTCTGACGATGATGTCACAGACGTCTCCACCGCCATCAGGTTTCAGGACTGAAGTCATTACTGTTAAAAGTTCCTGCTTCTTTTCATATCAGCCAGAAATTCTGACTTCATGGGAGTCTGAGTGATGCAGTTTTGTATCAAGTTTGTATTTTTGTGACGTTTTTCAGTTTCAGATTGTGGGAAAACACGTTAATTATAAAATATAAAACACAAGCAGCTTTATAATTCAAGAAAATGTGGCTTGTATATGAACAAATAAAGTTTTTTGACATCCAGATGATTTTAAAATCATATTTTAGGAGTTAGCATTAACTTCAGAGTGATTTTTTTATATGAAATGTTTAATTTTATTCATTTACACCAATAAAAACCTCAGATTTCCTAAAAACAAATAAAACAGAGTCAGCAGTGTTACACCAAACCATTTTAATTCACAAAAACCACAGTAGAAATAAAAAGATCTTGATTTTAAACAGGATCTTCTGTTCTTTTGGCAAACATTTATGCAAAGACATCAGTTTGTTACAATAACACGACGGATCCGACGTTTCAACGCAACGATCTGATAAAACACCGAACAAGGTCACCGGGTCCCGTGGAGCTCCGCCTCCAGCCAGCTCTACGCCTTGGTGATGCTCCCCTCTTTGATCAGGAAGTCGTAGATTTTTCGCGTCTTGTTGACGTCGATCTTGATCAGCGCTCGCGCCTGCGCCAGCCGCAGCCCCCCCTGCCGTTTGCACTCGCTGAGTAAAGCCTGCTTGTACTCCAGGTAGGCCCCCGGCACCAACCGCACCACCTGACACAGCTACACACACACACACACACACACACACACAATTTAAAACACACCGTTTCCATGAAGCTTCACAAAAAGCCTCCAGAACAAAGTAGCTGACGTTCCCGTTGAAGCTCGACGACTCTACGAACACCAGCTGATTCATGATTCTGCTCTAGATGTTTGTTGTGATGGATTCACTCAGACGTTTCTGTGCTACAAACATCTGCATCCCAGATGTGGGCATCTTCAGCGCTGCTGCGTCAAACCAGGAAAAACGGATCACTTTTGGCTCCTGTGAAGCTCTCCTGGTTCGTAGTTTCTGGTGAGAAGCAGCAGCAGAACTGAGCTGTGAGTGAAAGTAACACTGGGACATAAGGTCGCCATGGCAACGTATAACACAAACGTGGTGTTCCTGCAGCGATCAGGACCAGGTGTCTGCCTGAGAGGACTGAGGCGTCTAATTAGTGAGCAGGAAGCTACACGCTAACGTTTACGGGAACAAAGCTCAGGAAGGTGACAGTTGGGGGGGGAGTCAGCCACTTTTCCCAAAGTTCCTGTTAGGGGATGGTAGCTGGTGTGTTTGCTGTAACTTTAGGTTTTTCAGTGAGAACGTTTAAGCTGCAGCCGGAGGACCTCCGTCTGTCCGACGCATCCCAACGTTCCCTGTAGAGACGATCCACGGACGTACCTCTTTTTCCCGCTCGTTGAGCTTCTCGGTTCCTGGGAGTCCAGTCAGGTTGAGTGGGGGGGCGCTCCGCCTGCCTGTTGCTGTGCAGCAAAAAGACGAGAACAGTCAGACGGACGTGCGGCAGCACAGGAGCAGCCTAAGCATTTATTCACGTGTGCTTAGAAATAAACCCAGCAGGAATAAATAAAACCTGGGTTTAAAAACATAGAAAATATAAAAATGAGAAGCAACAAAAAAAAAAAAAAGAAATGAATGAATCAACCTATTATGACTCAAACGTTCTACTCTTTTAAAATTTTCTTGATCAACAACTTGTGTTTGGAATTTTTTATAATCTTTAAAACCAGATTTTGTGTCTGAGTTCTGCTTAAAACAGCCAAAACAAACGTTCGAGCATGAAAAGGTCAAGATAAAATAATAAAAACTAGTGTTGGGTCGACAGATAACAGTTTTAAATCAGATCTTGTGACGTCATCCTCCTAAAGTTCCAATAAGACCACTTTGATGCTGGTCTGGGGTTAGGGTTTGTTTTTTCTGATTCGTTCAAGTTGAGCTAAATTCTGGTTGGTTGTGGTAATGCTAACCGCAGAACAACGCTAGCCTGAGCTACTACTAATGCTAGCCTGAGCTACTGCTAATGCTAGCCTGAGCTACTGCTAATGCTAGCCTGAGCTACTGCTAACGCTAGCCTGAGCTACTGCTAATACTAGCCTGAGCTACTACTAATGCTAGCCTGAGCTACTGCTAATGCTAGCCTGAGCTACTGGTAATGCTAGCCTGAACTACTACTAACTAGCCTGAGCTGCCGCTAATGCTAACCTGAGCTACTGCTAGCATACCTGTTTGATGAGAGGAAAACAACAAAGAATGTCGGCGCACACGTAATGTTCCAGGATGTAATGGGAGTATAAACGGATGTCAGATAGATCCTCAACATGCCTATTGACGTATCCGGATGCTGAACACTGAGTTTCTAGCTTCAGGCAGCGTCATACAGCCATCACGGTAAACCAGCCAATCGGCATGCAGCTTATTTAAAAATTGTGTCCTGGTTGAGTGGGTGGGGCTAATTCATCTTTCTATGGCAGGACTTTATTATGGGGTTGTGTTCGGAAAATTTATCAGAGCTCCTGGGTCAGTTTGAGCCCTAACAAAGTTTCATATGTCATATAGAGGATCAAAGAGCGGTTTTCACGTTCTGGGGTGGGGGCAACTGTTGTGACTGAGGCCGAACCGACAGAGGGGAGCACGAGGAGGAGAACTTCATACCTGATACTGTGATTGTTGTGACAGCTGGAGTGACGCCAGCATCTCTGTAATGAGACAGAAAAAATATTATCAGCTGCCATGTTTTCTCTCTCTCTCCCACACACACTCACACACACGGACACACGCATGTACACACACTACCTCCAGGCTTTGTTCACTATTCTCGTTCCAGATTCTCATCCAAAAAGATGAATCATTGCAGTTTTTTTATTTTTGTTTTGTTTTTAATGCGGATCCTGGATAACAGCCAGGAAAACGCCTCAGATAAAAGCAGCAGCAGCACGTTAAACAGTGAGGCGCAAGCGTGACGTTTATTCGTCTCCGGGGAGCCCAGCTGTTATGCTCTTACATGGCAGCCTGTTTGCTGAGCCACTGCTGGCAGGCTTTTCCATCTTGGATGTACTGAAGGACGTCACACAACATGGTCCTCTTCCTGCGTTCGTCCTCGCGCATTCGCTTCACCCGCTCGTACACTTTAGCGCCTGACGCAGACAGAACAGAGATGTAAAAGCATGAGAATGACCTAAATCCTCTGGTTTATGAAGGACTTTAGAGAAGTTCTGCTGAAACGTGGAAGGGAAAGGTCAAAGTTGAACTCACTGCAGAAGGACTTGATCCCTGCTTTCCTGTATTCCTGCAGCCGGCGGATCTCTCTCCTCAACTCAAACTCCACTGGAAAGACAAGAGTTGCTGCTGCAGATCATCACGATGAAACACAGAAAACATCCTCTAGGAATAAACTAAAAACCCGAGTGCAAAGGTTAAAGACTGGATTATTGCTTCACAACAGAGAGATTTTTCTGGGGTCAGAGCTGGTTGCCTGGCAACTGTAGGGTAAAAAAAGCAGACTGGCATCTTTGAAACAGCAAACTAAATTTGCAGAAGTGGAAATAAGAAAGAAAGCAGCGAGCATCTCTTCAGCCCTGCAACACCTGCTGCAGGAGGAGGAGGCGGAGCTCCGCGTTGGACGGAGCAGCACGCCGTCACACGGCTGAATCGATGTGAGCGTGAAAGGCTGAGCTGGAACACGCCACACGGAACACCAACATGGCCACATGCCATGCCTGATTCCTGCCCGCAGACAGCTCTGACTTATCCTGAGTGAGGAGGACGTGAGGTGGAGGTCCACCGAGGTCATCGACATCCAGCTGAAGCTCCATGAAAACGGCCTCCTTGCCAGTAGTGGTAACCATGCCAACCAGATACTCACGGGCGTGACTCTCGATGAATTTGTCGTGTTCGACCGGCCCCACCACTCTGGCAAACCTCCTCATGATGTCATACAGCTCCTGCACCTCCTTCGGGTAGCATCGCTCCAGCACTGACAACCAAAAGAGGACAGGAGTGAGTCCAAATCCACCTGGACGTGTGTGCAGCTGTCGTCACCCCCCTCGCTAAACCACGAGTTAACTCGTTTTAAAGATAATTATTAATAAAGTTCAGGACCGTCTGATCACTTCTGAACAGGAAGTAGGCATGAACCCATAAATCAACACCACACGACCCGTTTTAAAGACATTCATGAACACAGAACCAACAAAGGTCAGAGGTCACATTTCAACAATAAAAAAGGAACCAAGAGGCAAACATGTCCTCCGTGAGAGAGCTCTAAGGCCAAAACCCGTCTCACGTTTACCCCCACGGTCCCAGAGACTTCTGGGTCAATATTCTGTGGTCTGATGAGACTAAAGCAGAACTTTCTGGAAGTTGTGCGTTCCATCTGGAGTCAAAACAACACGAAATCATCATTATAGCAACAGTCAGACATGGTGGTGGTAGTGTGATGGTCTGGGGCTGCTCTGCTGCTGCAGGAACTTCCTGTTGCTGATGGAACCAGGAGTTCTGCTCTCTAGCAGAACAACCTGAAGGAGAACATCTGACCTTTGACCTTAACGCTCCAGTGTAAAGAGCACATATGTTTCTACGACACAGCAGAAACGCCCTAGCTACTTAAAGCTTCTGTCTCCTCAGATTTAATCTCTATTCTCTCCGTTTTTCATATAAATATTATTTTCCACTTAGACACTGGGGGTCAAACCCACATTCGCCATCAGAAAGATGGATTTAGCTTTTCTTAAAATGATTGGCAGCATTTTATTTTTGCACCGTGCAGAAACGCCCCGGTGGAACAGGTTATCTCCTCTCTGCTGATGTCATCGCTCACGGCTGCAGCGCCGACGGAACCGGGGCTAAAAATCCTCCATTTTTATTCAAACGTCTGATCACACACAAACCTCAGCACTCCTAGTATCTGTACACACGCGCGCACACACACACACACACACACCCACCCACACACACACACACACACACACACACACGTCGCTCGAGTTTCCACCATGAGACTTCAGCATCTGAGCTCTAATTAGCAGCTGCCATCTCAGGCTGAAGCCGTGCTCCTAACGGAAACAGCGGACACACATGAAGTTATTCACGTCTCCATGGAGACGGAGACTCGGCACCTCGGTGTGGTCTGATAGCAGCCAGAATCACCTGGTCGCTGCGCCTCCTGCAGCACAGAGACACGATACAGAGAGCCTCTGGGGCTCAGATGCTGCTGCCGTTATGACACGTGACACACGCATTATCACACACGCATGATCACACATGCACACATTCATGCACGCACGCACACACACACACACACTTTTGACAGTCGCCATGACAACCAGTCTGCAACTGTAGTCCTCTTTTGTCTTCAAAATGCTGGAGGGCTAATCGGTGGCTGAAGGAAACATCTATTAAACAGGACAGAAGAGACCACGGCTTCTCAGAGCAACAGGTGGGGGTGTCAGGGTGGGCCGGGGGGGTGGGGTAGGGGGGGTGTTATGAGATGCTGTAATTGGACAAAATCCTCCTGCAGCAGCTCTCATGACTCATAAAAACCCAGAGGTGCAGAGGAATAGTTAGAGATCCAGCAGGTGGATCAACACCCCCCCACTCCCATGTGAGCCGTTACCGCAGCAACGCTATTCAAACAGCAGCTAGGCAGTGGTGCATAACCCCCCCCCCCAAACACACACACACACACACCTCAAATGGCTGCGGCCTGACAGGTCACACAGGTGGATGAAGGTTATTATAGCTGAGCTATTTGCACCCCCCACCAGCTGATCTGAGTACTCGGGTTTCGTGTGCGTTTGTGTGTGTGTGGGGGGGACGACTCACTCTGGAACTTGCGGAGGTTGATCAGACCATGGTCCCGGATGATCCTGAAAGAGACAAACATGGGAGTTTTAGGTCCTGATCTCTGCAGACGGTGCAGCTTTTAAATGATCTCTGATGATTTTAGGGTCAGATGCTGATGGATGTTACTGTCTCACACTAGCAGGTGTCTCTATTACTGTTATGTTATACTTCATAATAACACGGAGGCTGATGCAGCCACCAGCATCGTTTTACATCTGAACCAATCATCTGAAACCACTTTAATCCCATTATTAACCTGATGAGGCTTTATTGCAGCTCTGGTGATTCTAATGTGATTTAGAGCAGCTCAGAGTTTGTGTCAGACTGCAGTCGAGCAGAATCGAACTTTTTAGCATCAAAATTATGTTTTTCAGTCTGCTTTTATCAAGACCTTCAAGAAAAAAATGACACTAAAAAAAGGTTTATAAAGTGTCCCGGCAGCCTAAAATCTCACTCTGGCCATCTTGGATTGTGCAGATTTAGATGCTACACAGGGTTAGCATAAACATCTGTACGGAGTTTTCCACAGCTGAAGACAGAATCGTCTCCGAGGCTGAACTGCATCAGTGATGTAAAAACCATGAAGCTAAGCTAACATCACAGGGGAAGTGAAACTGTTTAAACCCTAAAGCCGTTTTCTCAGGACTTCAAAACACCTGCAGGTGCTCATAAATCTGAGGTCAGATGTGGAGAGGCGGAGCTTTCTGACATGTAAGGGGAGATAAAATAGGAGCTCAGCTGGACGGGACTGTTGGATTACGCCTGCGAGGCCAGACGTGTCGTTCCGCCGAGCCGAGCGAAGAAACTCGTTTCAGCTGATTTACTGATGGATGCTTCAGCAGCAGGGCGACGGGGGACAAACTAGACTGGTAACCGAATAAAATAAAGAAACCATCTCCAGATGTTTTAGAGCCGAGGTTCTCGAGCTTTAGGGGTCAGGGGAAGGTTCCAAAGAGCCCTTGTGTGTCGTCTCCAGGTTCATCGATGGTTTTGTCATTTGTTCTTGAACTAAGGTGATGAGACGCCTGGTTACCCATCTGCCTTCATTTGCTGCACATGAAGACACATTTTCGTCTTCCATCGTCACTCCAGATAAACCCAGACTCAACATAAAATGTTTTATTTTCTAGTTTCAGCTGGTTTGGTTTTTGAACTTAAATATATGTTCAATTAGCTCCGCCCCAGGACAAGCATATGAAATGTGTCTTCGGGTCTCACTACCTGTGTTTCAGACCCCCAACTTAAGGCTCGTGGGCCCCTGGAGGTCCAGAGATCCCAGCATGAGGGCCGCGGTTCTAGAAAATGCTGATTTGACTGATTTAACAACTGATTTTTTTTCCCAGGGCTGAGAAAATCAAAGTAAAATGTTTGGATCGACAGCTGTGTGTTGGGCATCGTAGAAAACTCCATGTTCTGTAGCGAGAGCTAAAAGCAAAGAAGAAGCTCTGATGATAACCCGATTCTGACTCTGGGACTGTCGCAGCCTCTCAGGACGTTTGTCCTAAATGTGATTTTAACAAAACAGACAACGCTTTAGGTGATATAAACACATCATTAATAATTGAAATGAGCTCAGAGGGAGATGAAGCTGTTTGCTTTATGAATTAGCATAAATGTCATTAATTAAACCAGAGAGCTCAAGAAGAGTCCTGGCGGTGAATTCTGAGGCTTATGGTGCCATCTGCTGAAAGATGCAGGTTATTACAGGTTAATGAACACATTCTTCCATCATAAATAATAAAATTCACCCACTTCTTCCTTCTTTGTCTCTCTTTTAGTCTTGAATGATAAATATCCACGACAGCGAGCTTGAGGGCTGTGAGAGAAGCAGACGCCACACGTAAAGGTAAAGTCAGTCCTCTGAAGGTCGATCAGAGGGAAGAAGTAAACAAACACTAAAAACAAAAATCCTACGTACCACGCAGAATATCTGAGTCATCGTCCACAAAGTCAATGTCCTTCAGATCCCATTCTGCATAGTTATCAAACTCCTGAGAGAGACATGAAGAGGATTTTCAGAATCTGCCCGCCTGCGTCGGGTTTCCATGCAGCCGATCGATGATGAACAATTTATGAGAAACGAGTCTCAGCGAGAGGCAACAACAAAGGTATGAGTCACTGTTTCAATAAGGGCTAATCTCCAGCCCCCTAGTGGCCACTCTGATGGTTTATTCATGCAGGAGACACACACACACACACACACGCCTCCTCACCTCCATGAAGTCCGCTCTGGCCGGCATGTATCCCGCCATGTCCCGAGACAGCATGGAGTCGAACGTGGGCCTGGGGGGGTCATCGGAGGCTGTGGGATCAGAGGAAAACAAAAACCAAACTTCCTCTTTAAAGTTTTTCTGAGCTTAATTCTTCCTGCTGCATGAAAGCAACGGTGAAACCAAACTGCTCTGAGGTTCCGACTCGCTGCCGGGTCACTTTCACGTAAAACTGGAAAACCTGGAGAACTCAAAACGTCTTAACAGCTAAATAAATCAGATATCACCCTGAGACCTTTAAAAGTTCTGTAATGAACCTAACTTAAAGGTGCAATATCTAAGAATGAAGTAAAAATTACATCTTGTGGTCAAATGAGGTTATTGCAGCCCATCTTTCTAAACAAAAACTCACTTTGTCACTACGGTTACGTGAGTTTCACGACTGTTGCCAGTTACAGATCTGCACTAGAAGATTCTAGATGATGAGCAAAGACGAGTCATACACAGTAAGTTAATAAGTAGATAAATACAAGTAGCTTGGGATATTTTTAGACTATTTGCTTGTAATTCACCATTAGCATTGTTAGCTCAACGTTAGCCTCTAGCCTGCTTCACCCAATATTAGAGTAAAACAAAAGATGCCGTGGCTTCTTCTGGGTCGCTCCTGTTTACTGGCTTCAGTTCTTTTAACAACTCTGGAGCTTTTTGCCTGCGGGTGTCAAATTACAAATGCCGGTGCTGCAGTGTTAGCGCTGTGCAGACTCGGCAACCCCGCAGGCTCACAAATTGTAAACAGTGACTACGTCGATCTTTAGTGTTTTTATTTTTTGGAAAGGAGAAAAGCTGTAAACCCCCCAGCCGGCTGAGAATGAAATCTGTTTCAATGTAACCTTCCTGAGACGGAATGTTTTGTGATTATTTCCCAGTAAAATTCTTACATATTGCTCCTTTAAATAAATAAATCATGGATGCTCGACATTGGCTTTTTACAGATATTGGATATACTGATATTGTCTGACTCTTAATTTCCGATACCGATATATGTGGGGACCCCTTCTCATAAAAGAATTAAAACATTTTAGGTTACTAACATCACATTTTTATCGTGCTTAAATTTTAAACATTTTCTGTGCAAAATGACAACTACTTGAATTTAAGTTAGTAATAGGAAAAAATATTTTTACTTTGTCTCAAACAGCAGATGAATCTCATTCTCCTTAAGCGTGATGCTAAGATGTGTGTAATATATCTTTTCTTTTTCTGTATATTGCAGTTATGGTGATAAAACATTTATAATGATCTTCTGAAAATTCTTGTTTTGTTTTCCTCGTTTGTGAGCTACACATAGCTACGTGCTGTAAGGACAGCACAAGTTCACTACACAGGGCAAATTTCTTCAAACTAACATTCTCTTTTGTAGATATATTTAAAGGTGCAGAAGGAGATGTTTTTATGGAACACTTTTACCATATTGCCTGAAATGCTCTCCACATTCTGACGACAACCAATAAATTAAATGTTTTGTCAAAAAAGGAACAACAGTAATCATCTCTGAAATGTCCAATCCTGGAAAAACAGTGTTTGCTAAGGCTGCTTGACTGTGGCGGCCATCTTGAACGGTGATGACTCCAAACAAATGACCCAGTTGTGTGATAATTAGTTTCTGAGTGTGGCGGTTCTCAAGATATTTAGCTAACGCTACAGAAAAACAAGCAAAAATGAAACTTGTATTTCTTCTGTAAGAAAGAAAATTAAAAACTGAGCGGAATAAATAAATAAATAAATAAATAAATAAATAAATAAATAAATAAATAAATAAAGAGTTCTTACATCTAAACGGGATCGCTCCGTCTGCAAAGTGAGAGTCTTTTGTTTTCCGCAGGCCGAGCAGCGTGGAGGAAAAGAGTGGATTATTGATGAAATTCTTCATGTAGTGGCTCTCGCATTCCTCTTTAGTTTTTGTGCGCATCTGGTACGCCACATCCTGCCTGGGGACACAACACAGAGACGTGGACAGACGCAGCGTTCAGACTCACCTGTGAGTAAATCAGGAGGTCAAACAGACACAGGCTCTCCAAGTTTTAATCAAAATTATGACTGAAAGTTCATTAAAAGTTAAATTAGGCCAATTAAATCTGTTAGAGCACAGCGTTTTCTCACATCTATGGATGAAAATAACTGAACAAAGTTTTTTTTATCAGAAATTCTACATCATGTGTCTCCCTACATCAGATAAGCAGTTAATATTTAACCTGTGAGCAAACAGCAGCTGATTGTGATGCAGTTTCAACCTGGAGGCCATGAAAGCCAGAAAAAACACTTGACATCAGGGAATGCGGGACAGAAACAAATAGACCTCAGGCAGGACATAAACAAACTGCTTACCAGTTCCCAAACCCACAGTCCATAACGGCTTCCAGCAGCGCCATCTCCTCCTGCGCGGTCCACCCAGGCTCCAGCACCGGGAAGTCTGACGTCTGTGAGGAGGAATGACACAATAAGACACATTAAATGTGGGTTTTACAACAATAGAGAGATGCAGCAAGTTCTACTCACCATGATTTCATATTTATGATCACTCTGATGCTTCTTGTACTCAAATCCTCTGGTGAAACACTGAAAACAGTGAGATTTAATTTAAATACGATCAGATTCAAGACGATTAGACTGAAATGAGTTTAATAGTAACTGTTTTGATGTAGGTTCAGTAGATTCTTCTCTGCTTTGCTTCTGGAAAAGCCTTTAATTATCCCACGTGTTGTTTCAGCGCTGCAGCCACTCTGCTTTTAACGCTGCTGCACGGTGATTAATGCAAAACGCACTTGAAAATCTAACCTGAGTGGCCAGAGAAAACTCGCTGAAGATGCATCAGCAGAACGTCAGTCACTAAAAGGTGGTTCATCCAACTTTTTCCACAGTTCTGAGTTCCTAAAATCTATTTACATACAATTTGGACTTAAAACCAGATGTGGAAGATCAATCTGAAGAAAAACTTAAATAATTAAGCTTTTTCATGTTATGCAAATGAGCATATTCAGACAAACTGTCTAATGCACTCAACTATTAGATTTTAAAGCTATTTTTAGTTAACTTCCCCCCCAAAAAAATCAACATTTCTCACTTATTCTTCTGTATTCTTTGTTCTTGGCCTCACCTGTATTATCTCGTTACTCACACTGTTATATTTGTTTAAGGTGGTTTCTTTGGAGTGAGTACTTTTAGCTTTCTCAGAAGCCAGAACAATTATATGAATTGTAAATTAGCCTCCATCTAGGAGTATTTTATGCAAAACAGTATTCATTATTGTCCAACATTGTTTCTGTATTATACAGGAACTGAACAGAACTGGACCATAATGCCCATCCCTTTATGACCACATGGACCCATCTTCTGATGGCTACTTCCAGCAAGATCATCAGATCATCTCTAACTGGTTTCTGGTTTCACTGGACTGTTACGACCTCCACAGTCACCAGATCTCAGTTCAGTCCAGAACCTTCGGGATGTGGTGGGATGAGAGGTTCTCATCATGGATGCTGTCATGTTAACATGGACCAGAACCTCTGAGGAACACTTTAAACACATTTGCAGTCACGTCATGAAGAATTAAGGCAGTTCTGAAGGTAAAATATGGATCCAACCCACTATTATCAGTTGTATTTGATGTTTACTGATATAAAAGTCGAACAACTTTATAGATCATACATTATACTTTAACACAAAACGATGCAATAGTCAAACTGAATGAAGTTTTTACATCATTTCACCACAAACTGAAGCACAAGTTTGTTAGCTACTGACCTGGAGACACAGTAGCACAGGTGAAGGTCCGCATTCTGCACATTTGATGTACGGCTCAGTTAGATAGGAGGAACAACCTCTGCATGGAGGCTTATCAAAAGGATCATCTGAAACCACAGACATGATTTCAGCTTTACTTACAGAGAACAAACGTGCCAGTGTCTATTACTGTAGATCAAAAATCTTAGGACACAATTAAAACATTTGGCTTTTAGATATCAATCTGCGCTGAAGCAGGCAGTAGTTTTGGGGTTTATAATCACACTTTAACCGACAAATAAAGTTCTCAGGAGCAAAACTGTGATAAAAGCACCGTTACAGCTTATCTGGAGACGCTGTTTGACAGCTAGAGCAGGGGTCTCCAATCCTGGTCCTCAAGGGCCGGTATCCAGCAGGTCTTAGTTGTAACTCTGCTTCAACACACCTGATTTCAATTAGCAAGTGATTAGCAGGCTTCAGCAGAGCTTGATGAGCTGCTGCACAGGTGATTCAACCACTGAATCAAGTGTGTTTGAGCAGAGAAACCACAAAACCTGCTGGATAGCGGCCCTCCAGGACCAGGATTGGGGACCCCTGAGCTAGAGCGTCAAGCATCGATAAAAGCTAAAGCTAGCTTAGTGGAGCTAGCTTCGCGGAGCTAAAACGGTTAACGAAATAAAAAACATCAACAGAAAATGAGGTGTTTACAGTGAATCTGCGGTAGGTATTTTTATGTTTTGTGTTACTACTGATACTTACTAGTAAGAGATCCTAGACGCTCCATTTTTGACGAAGTTTTAACAAAAAAATAAAAGCAATTTATGTTTTGGATCGATCTATTTTTCAGAGCTCACAATCATTCCTAGTTGAGTCAAAGCTAGTCGATCGATGAGCTTCTAAAGGTCCAGTGTTCAACCCTTTTGTTTCTTATTCAGTTGATTTTTTTGTTTTTTTGTTTTGGTTTATTGCAATTAAAATAGATTTTTAAACTTGTTTTACATTAAAACCTGATATCTTTCTATTATTATTTAATATAAAACATTTTGTAGCGACAGCTGGAATATTCTTATTGTGTTTTACATTACACAAGACAGAAAAATCTACTCGTGTGATTATAACATTGAAGCAGAAGTTATAATACTTTTAATGACTGTTTAAAGGCTGATTTTTTTGTCTAAAGTTCAAGTTAGAAATAGAAAACTTCTCCCATTTCCTACAAGTTCATACCATTTTAACAAAAAGTTACATCCTGATTGCAGGATCTAAGATGTAAATATATGTTTTACTGGATGCTTACTTAGCTCATTTACATGCAGTTTTAGCTTAAAGGTCATTTTATTGACAGTTTAGTGGCATTCTGTCTGTTCCAATGTAATAAATATAATTTAATTCCATTTTGATTGATTTTTTAAACAGATGGAAACATATAAATATGCATAATAAAGGATTCTGTTTAAAAGACAGTAACAGTAAAAAGAAATTCTTGAAATATATATTTTTTTATTTTCCTCAATGAAAATCGAAAATTGCAGTAATTCTTATTGTGACCACCAGGTGGTAGTCTTGCACCGTTTTGAAACTGAAAACAATAAAAGCCTTGCATGTCTTTGTCTATCTCCACCTGAGTCTGGAATATGCAGCATGTGTTGGGCTGTTGCTGCAACACCTCCTGCTGTTTTTTGTCCTCCATGAAGTTCTTCCATAAGTCCCCCTGGGCCTGAAAATGGCTGAAAACACCTCATTTTAATATAATAAAGCAATAAGTATCTGATTCTTGATATTTTCCAGAATCTGAGTCCAGCTCTGTCCCACAATTCAAGTAATTCCTGCAACTCAAGGACACCCTGGTGGCTGCACACTGCTGAAAGTTTGAGGGAAAGAATTGTTTTATGATTTTTTTTTGGTGAAATGACCTTCTGATTCAAGACAGATGTGGCAACAGCTGTTTGTCTCTGATGTGATCCTTGCTTTTGTTTATGGTGTTTAGAGGAATTGAATCCATCTGACGTTTAGATTTTTATCTTCTCAGCACCAAAAAATAGTTTGCCTTTTGTTTTATTTGTTAAATCAAAATAAAATCCAGAGTAAATGATGCAATAGGAGCTGTAATGTAAGGAGAATAGACCCTGAGCCCTTTCTGTGAGGATGATCCACAGTGACAAGCTGCTCCATGCCTCTCCTAACCTTTCAGATTCACACTGGACCTGCAGGGAGAGACTCACCCAGAACCAGGACCCACGTGTAATTGTGGTGGCCCGACGCCGGGCTGTGCATAATGAAGCGACAGTTGCACTTCCTCTCCTAGTGGAGTTTCCAGTTCTCTGTTTAACGACACTGAGAGCGTTGGCTTTTATTGACTTTGATCAAGGACTTCTCCTTTCCAAGTAACAGCCAAGATTTTATCCTGTTCTCTTTACACAACCGCGTGGTTTCTCCCTCCAGGATCCACCCAAATGAAGCATTTTCACCCATATGATGCAACCACCGCCTCCATCTTTCTGTGACGGCCTTTGAGAAGGCACTTTTGTAACATTTACTGTTATGTTCTGAATTTTGGTTTGGATATAAGCAGCAAAAGACTTCCAGAAATGTTGATGAAACCCTGTGAGTGACCCATCTCTAATAATCTAAACAGCATCAGGAGTAGCTCTCTGGCCTTAATTAAAGTCAATAATAAACATGACATTTTGGCTGCAAATCTACCAAACGTTACATTAAGGGATGTATTTATCAGGGGGAGAAAAATCCAGAATGTGACTGTTGGATCTGCACGCTGTCACCTGCACACACACACACACAAACACACACACACACACACACACACACACACACACACACACACAGAGAAAACCCCTCTGAGCCCGTATGAAAAGCCGGGTTCAGCAAATGTGGGAACATATTGTGTAAAAATCCACATAAAGAAAAACTGTCAGGCTGGCAGAGGGACATGTGTGCTCCCCTTTAACAGCTCCTGCTGTCACTTCACCACCCCCATAATGTTCCTCCCTCACCCCTCCACACCCTAATAAATGAGCAGGAAGCCCCCACCATGATCCTGCAAGCCTCACACTTTGGTTCAAAGACTTGGAGGTTTGGGGTTTCTCTGTTCTAGGCGTGTGCCAGATTACACAGGGAACAACCAACTGCACCCCCCACACACACATTACAGCTTTACAAACTCCCCCCATGTTCGACCACTCCTTTTTCCTCTCACCAAAAGCACCTCCCAGCTGCTCTGATTTGAATTTGAGGGCCTCTGAAAGAAAAGCGGGCATCTGGCACACGACACGTCTCAGAGGCTAAAAGTAAAAGTGTCAAACTGCTTCTGTCACCGAAATGTCCCAAAATGAGAATGCATGTCTTCGGCAGGTTAAAATAAAATACTACCAAGACCCCCCCCCTAAAAAAACTGCATTAAAGACATCAGGAAGACATTAAATCTGCTTTTCTTGCTAAAGATGTGATAGTTATGTAATAAAAAGGCATTTATGGAATTCTGGGATCACTAAAATATAATATAATATAATATAATAGAATAGAATAGAATAGAATAGAATAGAATAGAATAGAATAGAATAGAATAGAATAGAATAGAATAGTCCTATACTGTTGTTATACCCGGAGGCACAACAAAATTGAAGTTGCTCTCACCTGAAAAAACAGAAAAAAAATGAGTCATATTTTATCAAAAGCAAAGAAATAGATGAAAACAACACATAGAGGTAACCAAAACATGAGAAACATGATGAAAACACATGAAAAAGGTGCATAGAAAAATGTATGGTGTGCGTGTGCGTGCGTGCGCGTGCGTGCGTGTGTGTGTTTGTGTGAGAGCGTGTGTAAGATGCTTTATGAAAATGGCGTCCATCAAGGCTAATTAACATACAGTTGGTCAGAATAAAAGACTGAAGCAACGTGACTGTACACGATTTTAACGGGAACTCAGTTCCTAAAAGTTATAACTAAGCAGGATTTTATCTCACAGATGAAAGAAAACATCTCTGAAGTGACACCTGCAGCCTTTAGAGGGAACAGTTAGGACATAACTAAAATCAATAAGTAATTATCTGCTTCTGTCTCTTGGAACAATTTAAAACAGAAAACAGAGATTGTGATTTTTCTTTCCCCCCAGTGACAGCCCTGCAACGCCTAAATAATAAATGACATTTGGGTCTTTTTCTGGGCCAACAGCACTTTTGTGTTTTTAGCAGGCATCGGGGGACTTGTCACTTTGTAAAAGGAAGTTTATAAACTAGAAAGTTCCTGAGGAAACTTTAACGGGGTCTGCCACATGCAGCATCATTTCACACAGAATAAACTGCAGAAGCTTGGAGGAAGTCTGGTGCAGCCTTGGCCAATCAGAGAGCTTGATTTTCCCGCCTTCCCTTCTAGAGCATGCCAGAAATTCACAAAACGTCACAAACTGTTTCTACTCCTACAACATTTGGAGTTCATGCATGAATTGTAAATCAAACCATGGAGATTTTTATCCTCTATCAGCTAATATAATTCTCATATCTGTAGGACTTACAGTTCACTCATAAATCGGTCCAAAGAGGTGCAGAGTACCCACAAAAACTCACGTCTTTTTCATTATTGGGGTTTGTTTCCAGGAATATCTTAAAAACAACATAAAAGCTAAACTGAGATTTTACCAAAACGGGATAGTTTTTTAACTTTAAGCTAGAGCTTTAACATTGATCTCAGTGATTAGAAACTTGACCAGTTTCATATCTGACACCACTCTGCAGCCCTCTGTTGACCAAAAACGGCGCTAGAAAGTTTTGTGGAGTGGGTAGGTGTTCTAGAGGGTGCTCTTATACCTGCTTTACGGCTGTTAGCTGTAATGCTAGTGGTTAGCAATTTCAGTTTGCCGATTGTCAATAAAAAGCACAAGAAGAAGAAAAAAATACGTTTGTTTTATTTGTCGGCATCATGGCGGAAGTAACAGAGTAATGTCTTTGGAGGTGAAGCAAAGAGCTAAACCAGAGTGAACATCGGTGCGGCCTACGCTAGTTTGAGGGAGCTAAAGGAGGCTACAAAATCACGGACTGATAGTGACCTGGCTTTGTTGCTACTGGACTTGTGAGTGATAATATTTTTTGTCCAACAGTGTGGATCTTTTTATTTTGTGATTTATTTTAGTAATTAGCTGGGTCATGTTAGCATTAGCTCGTTGTTAGCGCTAGCTACAGCAGGCTGCAGCAGGGTTGTTTACGGTAGTTGTAATTCCACTTTCAACCAGTAGGACGGAGGAGCAGGAAACTGCTCAGTGTTATTTTAAAAAGCTGCTTCAACATGTTAGAGCCCAAAGTCTTATGACTCATTTGGGAGTTTAATGACGTTTCTGAATCAAAGCGTTTTCACACACTAAGCTCTCCATCAGCACAAAGTTGAAGAAAGGTTCGGCACATTCCTATGGTGAAGTTTTCTGCGTGGTTTGTTTACAAATTGGGTCACTAAGGTAACGTATAATCCCCAAATAAACAATAGCACACGTCCTCAGACTGAACCGGATGTGCTCTTCCGTTTGGGTTCCATTAAATCCAACAATAAAGCCTGTTAACATGTCCTCGAGAAGGTCTAGGAGATGTTTTCTGACTTCCATCAGCTTTTTCTCACCAGGTGCCAAAATGGGCAGGTATGCAGAGAAATGCCTGAGAAACACAAAAGGTCGGCTCATTCTGTGACGTCCGCGTGAGAAAAAGTTTAATTTCTCATGCGTTTCAAGAGCACATTAGATAAGAGCTCACGCTCTGAGGTCACAACTACTCAGAGATCTTAATGTTGAGTCTCCTGTTAATCTCAGATTAAATTTAGACCAAATTAAAACAGCTACAGGTGTGTAACAGCAGGTCTGGGGTTGGGTTAGCATCTACCTTAGTTCTGCGTTATTCACTCGTCTTCGTCACTTTTAAACCTGTTATTTTTACTCCTGTTAATAATGAATGATTCTTTTTGTTTAACATAAAGCAGATGTCAGACGGTTTACAAAAGAAGCTTAAACTCGACTAAAAAGGAGCTGAGAAATGTTTCCTAGACTCAAATGTCTTCAGACAGTTCATAGCTGCTGATAAGAATCAGGATTTTCTTCTCGTTGCACAATCACACCTGGACCTGAGTTTAAAGGGCTTCAGACACACGAGACAAAAGTACATGTTCTACTAAAATCTGTCAAGTGAGATGTTCTCGCTACACGGTCCTTCCTCCTGGACATCCTGTCCCCCACGGCTGAGGCGTCTCTGAGGCATCAGCAGCACGAGAGTTCACGAAGGTCAGCCAGTGGGCGTGGAACGTCAGTTTTTCTCACGCAGGGCTCCACGACTCGCGGCCCCGAGGAGACACGTGTTGGTGTTCAGCTCAGCTCCCTGGAACGCAACAAAGTCCAGCAGAGGTGACAAAAACACCTCCGTAACCGAGTTTTACAAATACTCTGATACTTCTTCACAAAGTCATGAAACTAAAGAACAAATTGTTGTTTTATTTATTCTTTAGAATAAAGATCGGCTTCTTTTTTATGGGATTTATGTTGTTTTTACTAGAGTTTAGGATAAAATATTTCTATTTCCTATTTATTTATTCTATTTTAAAAAAAAAAGTGTCTTTTAAACCAAATGCCTACATTACCCACAATGCAACATGATCTGTTATTCAGTTGTTTGTGGTTCAGCAGGTAAATTGATTAATCTGATGTTTTTTCTTCATCATTAGTTTTTATAATGAACTGATTAGTCAACAGATTTTTTAAAAAATAATTAAAATAAATAAAATAAAATGATACAAAAAACTGAAAAATAAAATAAAATAATTTTATAAATAAAATAAAATACATCAGCAGGTCTAGGAATGCTACGTGTCAGTGTCGTCATGGTAACTAATTATAAACCGGTAGCTTTAGTGGATCCATTTGAAGCTCTTTAGTGTTTAAATGTGTTTTAAGGACGTTTTTTTTTGTTAATTTAGCAACAAAATCAGACTCAAAATTAAAATGGAATAAAGATGAAATTTTCATATTTTCTGCACACAGTGAATAAAAAAGCTGAAACAAACTGAAGAGCCTGAATCTAAAGTTTACATTTCTACTTGTTTTTCTCATGTAAGATAACTACAGGATCATTTAATCTAATGATAATAAAAACGAGCAGCAGCATATCTGGTCAACAGATCAGCATGGCTAAAGCAAAACCACATTTAGACAAAAATAAAAATAAATGTCTATTTTGTATCATCACATAAAACTTTTATAAGTTTAGCATTAAATATTGGATTATTATCAATTTGCATCAGGGAAAGAGCTTTGGGTAGTGACCGAAAGAACGAGATTGCTGATAGAAGCGGCTGAAATGAGTTTTCTCTGCAGGGTGTCTGGACTCTCCCTTAGAGACAGGGTGAGAAGCTCAGTCATCCGGGAGGGGCTCGGAGTAGACCTGCTGCTCCTCCACATCTAGAGGAGCCAGTTGAGGTGGCTCGGGCATCTGGTTAGGATGCCTCCTGGACGCCTCCCTGGTGAGGTTTTCCGGGCACGTCCAACCAGGAGGAGAGCCAAAGGAAGACCCAGGACACGCTGGAGGGACTATGCCTCTCAGCTGGCCAGGGAATGCCTTGGGATTCCCCCGGAGGAGCTGGCCCAAGTGGCTGGAAAGAGGGAAGTCTGGGCCTCTCTGCTTAGGCTGCTGCTCCTGTGACCCGACTCTGGATAAGTGGAAGATAATGGATGGATGGATGGATGTTCACACACACACACACACACACACACGCACACACACACACACACACACACACACGGAGGATCTCCCCGTGTGGAGCTCCGTGGTTTTATGTACCTTTTACGGCAGAGCGGATCCACAACAACACTGTCAGAACGGATCAGCCGCCGGCGCTCTGATGGCTTCCACTCCCAGCACAGCCCTGGAGAAACAGACAGCCTCGCTGCTTTAGTGTTGTCTGCAGCGTGGACACGGATCCCTAACACAACACGTATAATCTGGAGGGGGGGCGATGACCTGACTTGTGCATTATCTGAGTTGGTGTTTGAGAGAATGGACAGAAATAACAGCAGCAGGTCATGTGGGACAATGCAGAAGGCCGATGTGTTGCAGCTGGAGCAGAAACGGCCCGAAGCGCCAACATCATCCAAATCTGACCTCGTTTGATTTCCCACAATGCCCTTTTCCTAGTAGGTGGTTAAAAATGTGCCGCGTCGTCACTTATGTCTCCTCTCACAGCAGGTATGCAGCCTGTCAGCAGAGGGAAAGTATTCCTGGTTGTCAGCTGCTCTTTAAGTTGGATGGCTGTGAGGGTCGGAGCAGGAATGAAACAGCCAGATAAAGACGTAGACGCCACCGCTTCGGGGGTCACGACCTGCTCGCTCCACCACTTTCTACAACACAGCAGAACATCACTAGTCTCAGTCTGGGTGGGCGGCTACTGCCAGCTGTTAGGTGGGACGGATTTAAAGTTTTTTCCCAACATTTGAAGAAACTCAAAGTGTTGTTAGCAGCCTACTGCTGATGACACCGAGCAGCAGCGTGACACCGATGACACGTAGCTGCAGACATCACAGGCTGGCCGGGGGCAAAGGGGTGTCAGTTGACAAGTACAACCAGTGGGACGGTCAGCGGGAAGGTGTGCGTTCAGGCGACAAGGAAACAGCTAAAATAACTTGTCGATATGAATCTCAGGATGGAAGTGGTGGGTTGAGCTTGTTGCTGCATAACTGAGCAATTTTAACAGCAACTTTCCACTGAATAGCTTCTTTAACAGCTCAGAAAAAAACAGATGATTGATAAGCTAACAGCTAGTCTGCATCAACCAGAGCCACAGTGTTTTGCTTTCGTCTTCAAACAGCACAGATCTCTGAAATTTCTCATCAGTTTTTTACATTATAAATATTTCATCAACCTTTTACGACGCTGTGCACAAGAAATTCTATACAGTTAATTAAAAACACGAACATCAGCTCAATAAGCACATTTTAGCCCTTCTGGTGCACGCAGGAGTAAAATACAGGAGTTATCTCTTAATATTTCTGCTAAAATGACCGTTCTATTAGCTTTAGCTGCTGTTTGATGCTGGTAAATAACAGCAAACGTTTAAATTCTCAACATTCTGACTAGCTGTTAGCTTATCAGTCATGTGAACTCTGTTTCTCCAAACAGAAGCTGTTCAGGGAAAAATAATTATAACGTTTACAGAAACACGTGTCAAAATGGTTGAAATGTCCCTTTAGGACAAAGTTTGCTTATACTGTAGTCTCACCGGCCTGCAAGATGTCAACTAAACAGCAGTTTTATCAGGTCTGCTTCACTTTAAAAGTTAATCTGCAGTAATTACAGCGTTTGTGTTTTTATTTTCATGTCTGCAGAAACCTTCTCTATGACCTGATGTCTCCCAGACAGCTTCACTCATCATCTTAACCTCTTATTCGTCGGTAGGGTCATCGCAGGGAGCTGGTGCATGACTCCTACGGTCACCAGGTGAGAGGTGGGGGACACCCTGGACAAGTATCTGGTCCATGACAGGGACAATTTAGAGTCTTCAGTCAGCCTGATGTGTACGTTTTTGGTTTGTTGGAGGAAAGCAGAAGACCCACACATGCATGGAGAGAGCACTGCAGCTGGGAGTCAAACCTGCAACCTTCTTGCTGCAAGGGCACTGCACCACCATGCAGCTCCACAGACAGAAAAAAGCAAAAATCAGCTCTTCAATAACACACTTTGCATTTTACAGATAAATAAACTGACTTTATTTGTGATTCGTTTCATGTGTAGAAAACAAAAACACAGATGCTGCACGCAGGTTTACTTCCTGGTGTTTGATCTGGATGAAAAACGCTCAGATGTGTAAACAGCGAAGCATTTCCCCCTCTGACTGAAAGTTTAGACCAAATCAGAAGGTTCCCAAACATCTTAACCATTTATCACATTATCAGCTGTGAGCCGGAGCCAGAGGAGCCCGGTTCTGGAGGAACCTTCTGATCTCCGCTGAATGACTGCTATTGTTTCCAGGCTTGGGAACGGGACTCCCACAGGAGAACAGGGACAGGGATCACAGCTCCAGGGCTGGAGCTGGCATGTGGTTCTCATTGCTGCAGCCTAGTGAGTAATGGTTGTGTACTGGTGCCTTAACTGGCCTTGGCCTCGCACGTGAGCCGATCTAAACCACATGTTCCAGTACCATCGCGTCTGTGGGATCGTAAAGACGAAGCTCTGGCTGAAGCTGCAGCTTCTGGCTCCGTGCACGTTCCGAGCAGTTTTCCACTCGCCTGGCTGATGCAACGCAGCACCACTTCCACATGGAGAGTGTTTCCCCTGACTCAGGGATTTGGGTCTGATTTATGGAGCAGCGCTGTTGCTGAAACCAGTTCAGAGGAGTGAGTTTTTGTTTTTGTGCTTCTTGACTTCAAGAGAGACGAATGAAATAAAGTCAAGGCCAGTTTAGGAGAAAAGACACAATGAGTAAAAGCCTCGGGGTTCTTTTAAAGCAGATTTGTCTCCTTCACAGCCTCTTCTGGGTCTTTAGATGCTCCGTTTAAAACCAGAGAGGAAGAAAATAAACACATTTTGTTGTTTATTTGGAAACTTGTTTCTCTTCTGTCACATTTTACCAGTGAAAGTGATTTTTAGCTATTTAAATCATCGAATTTCTTCTGTTATTTAACAAAAAGAAATAAATTCCCTTTATAAAAGGATCCTCTTTTTAAACTGGAAATGTTTTTATGAATATCATTCTAGATAATTAAATCTGCATGATTTTATTGTGCAACCACTGAAACCTTGACTAGGTCCTAGAAGACAACAAATAAACCCAGGGACAAATAAATGAGTTAAAAAGCAACGAAAAAGCCCAAATGTTGGGATTGAAACTTAATCCAGTGAGTTAAGTTAAAACAATAAAAGTTGCAGATCCCACAACAATTTTTAAACAATTTAAAACATCAGCTGACCTTTATATTTATACACAGTTAAAAGTTTTTATTCATTCATTCATTTTTTATTTTTTTATTTCACCCGTGGCTGTGAAGATCTCATTTGACCAAAACGATAAAAAAAGACTTCTTACCGCACGACCGTGACTGAAGGAGCAGGAAGAAGGAAACTCTTGAACACCCGCTCCATTCTTGAACATAAAAACATTTCTGTCACACTAACAAACAACAGTCCATATTAATATTAAATATTTCACCTGTTTACCATCTCCATAATGTCCATTATTCAGCAAGTTCATTTGAAGAATTCTGTTTTTATAAATAAAATATAAAAATGAAGTTGAACCATTTAAAGAATGAGAAAACGTATAAAATTCAAAAATAGTCAAATCAAAAATGATAAATTTGAAGTTTTAGAGTTAATAAAAAACTAATGATAATTCAAAGATTTGCAAACAAATACTTTACATAAAAAAAACACACAACAATGGTAAGTATTAATTTTCAAACCTCTAAACTGGAAAAATGATAAACAGTCAGTTTAGTCCAGGGAAGTTTTTCTAATTTCTACTTTTTTCATGACCCTGTGACCTCTAGACTAACACCAGAACCTCCTTTTCCTGAGACTCCTAAGAACTCAGCCGTGTGCTTGAGGACTTCCTGTCCTCTGACACAAACCGTTGATCCATCACTCACTTCCTGTCTGTGCAGCAGCTCAGGTTACACACTTCCTGTGTGATCCTAAAGGACTT
This sequence comes from Aphyosemion australe, assembly GCA_006937985.1. NCBI lineage: Eukaryota > Metazoa > Chordata > Actinopteri > Cyprinodontiformes > Nothobranchiidae > Aphyosemion > Aphyosemion australe. The sequence continues at coordinate 450,948 of SSNS01000117.1, forward strand.
CCCTCACAACAAACACGCTCTGGCTGCTCTGAATCTTTCAGCAGTCGGGTCAAATCCTCAACACACACACACACACACACACACACACACACACACACACACACACACACACACACACACACACACACACACACACACACACACACACACACACACACACACACACACACACACACACACTCATGCACGCACATATGCACGCACACACATACACACACACACACACACACTCATGCACACACACTCATGCACACACATATGCACACACACTCATGCACGCACATATGAACACACACACACACGCGCGCGCACACACACACACACAATACACACACACTTTCATTCCATCAGCCACTTTCTATGCTATTTAGACTTTCAGGTCTTCCTGCAACAGACGATCTCTCTTCACCAACCAGAAGATCTTTTTCTACCTGCAGTGATCCTCTTACAGTCGACAGGAGGGCTGGTTTCACTCTTGTCCTCCGTCTCACTGATGGCTCCTGTATCTGTTGACATGGTAAATGGTAAATTTCACCTCTGAGCAGAGATCTCCAGCTACAGGCTGCAGATCCCTCACCACCATACCTAAAACTGTACTTATATAAAACGTCTCCAGATAGAAACCACAAAGTGCTTCACAGAGCTACAGAAGAGGAACTAAAACACACAAGCAGATATGTTTTGAGCTGATTTCTAAAAGAAGCCACCGAGTTCACCGAACTCAGTAAAACGCTCAGGAAGAAAAGGCTTTGTCTCCTTTGTGTGGGGGACAATCAGCAGGCCTTGCTAAGAGAGCCTCAGGGACCTGATGGGGGAATAAGGATGCTAAAGGCCATGGAGGTAGACTCATGTCTGTCCATGCAGAGCTCTTAGGGGAGTCAACGGCTGCATTATTGGTAGGATTTAGTCAGGGGTCTGGCGTCGGCTTTTTCTAGAGTCTGCAACCAAAGGTTTCAGTTGGACATGTTTAAAGTTCATTACAATTATCCAGTCGATGTGAAGAAAAGGCACAAATTAACACTTCTATTTCACAGTGAGAGATAATGGAGCTAACAGGGTTAGGAATATTTCTCAGGTGATTGAAACAGGGATTAGAATCCAGCTTTAGTCAAAGGTTGTCCCAAGGTTTGTGATTGAACTAACACACCAAGACACCTCCGTTATCTTTACAGTTATTGCTTCAGGTGCAAAGAGGATTATTTCAGTTTTTTCTAATTGAAGAAAACTGTTGGCCATTCAACATCTAACATCATTTTATTGAAGTGTGCAATCTTGAGACATCATTTGAGAGGAAATAAATATACAACAGCATATCATCAGCATGACAACGATAGGAGATGTCCGGTTTCGATACGGCTTCTGCATAGACCTAAAATCCTTCAGTCCAGTCAGAGCATTCCCACCGGCTGTGGTGCGGTACGGATGTGGACGTGGAGCTCCGGAAAGTTTCTGCATGGATTCTATTTTTTCCAGATGCCACATGCAGATTGCCATGAAGTTAAAGAAATTACAAGAACCTGACGGGAAGTGAGATGTGAAACAGTGATGTTCTGCACTCGGTGTGAAACCGGCTTCAAACAATGACAGCACAGGACCAGCAGGAAGCAGGTAAAGCAAAACAACAACGGCCCCAAGACAGAACCCTGGGGAACATCAAACTGAACAGGACACGAGTGGGATCAGTACGTAGCCGTAGTCATGAAGATGACAGATTAAAGGAAAACTTCTGCAAAACAGAACCTGATGAACCAGCCCAACCGGGCCAGGAGGTCAACTGCATCCACACATCATTTAAGACTCGAAGAGCCGTTTGAGTCGAGAGGGATTCCAGAATCCTGCTCCGATCGAGAGCAGCGATTCTCTGCTTTGATCTCTGACGTACAAAACCAGAGCAAGAACAGTGAGGAGAAAAGTTTGGTGAAAAGCGCTGATGCTGAGTAACAACCAGGTTAAGGCAGCGTGATGTTTAGATCTGCCTGAGGAAGCTCCGCTGTGACTTATGAATATTAAAAATGAACTTAGGGATGATGCAACTCAAGAGACTTTGTGAGAATCCTCCACAGCTGGTCCTCCTCATCGCTTTTACCCGAAATATTTATCTCTACGGGTCCCAGTGAGGGTCATTTTAAACGGAACATGGTGACATAGACGCTGACGTCATCAAATTACACACAACGTATTAAAGTGAAGATAATCAGTATTAATATTTATTATTAGTTTAAATTTTCTTTTATTCCAGTAAAATTCTGACTCAATTTTATCCAAACTTCTGATTAAAATCAGTCCAGAACTTGATATTTTAATTATATTCAGGTTTTTTAATTTGTTTTATTATATTTCGTAGAATATTTAGAAAACATTTTACTTTATTTATCATTTAGCAGTTTATCCGTTCAGCTCCTTCATGCAGTCTTTGTTGTTTTTAAAGTTTTACATGATATAAAATTGACATTAAAACAACCTAAAGTAGAGGAAATTAGAAAAAATTTGAATAAAAACAAACATTTGGATGGCCAACAATTTCTTTTTTGTTAAATTCAAACATTTTACCAGTTTCTATTTTATGTTTTTACGTCATTTTTGCATAAAGAAATGTGACAAAAGGTTTAATAGATGTTTGTTATTATAGTGTTGATTCAGGCTGGTGCATTAAAATCTGTTTCCTGCATCACAATGAGGGTGAAACATTAAACCCAATCATATTTATAAAAGACAGCGATGCTTTTAAAATCCACAAAAAAGGTGAAATACAAAAAGTAATAATATCTTCATGTGGATTCAAGAAAAAAATAGTTATTTGTCTGCAGAATTAGTTTGCAAGTAAGAGAAAAAGACGTTTCATGTTGAATAAATGCACAGAGGAACTCCTCCACCTCCACGTTTTCACCAGGATTATCTGGAATTAGGAGTATTTCAAAACTGGCGGCAGGGATTAAACCCGGAGCCTGCTTCGTCTCAGTCCTGAGGCCAGCAGCTAAATGAATTCATCAGCAGAGGTCAGAGGCCTCCGGACCGCCCGTTACGTAAATCTAATTCACAGCTGACAGATGATGTCAGAGCGAATTGCTTCTGTTTGGAGAAACGCAGATGAACGTGGGAGGAATTGATCGTTCCGGGCGGAGAGCGTTATGAAGACATATGGCTGTTTCCTCCAACAAAAGGGTTCCTCTTATTAAACAGCAGCAGCAGGGAAGAGCCCTCCTACAGGGAAAGGTATCCAGCTGAGGTTAAAGGTCACGACCCCCCCTGCCTGTAGGACAGTCCAGCTGCAGACGAACAGATTACAGTCTTCACCTTGATTCCTTTATTCCTCACTCTCTGATCACGAGCACCAGAAGAACGAGTCTCCTTCTTGTCATCCATTAAACCATCCATCATTTCGGGGCTCGTGATGACACTTCCTGACCTCCTGACCTCAGAAAATTCATCCTCAGCTGCCTGAAAGGCTCAGCAGGCAGATTTATCTCCTCTCACGGCTAATTCACTCTTACCCGCTAATTTCTCCACACCTTTTGACACGATGACTCGCTGTGAGCTGCAGCTGCAACATTTAAGATCTATTTCTGAAGTCAGACCATGATCTGTTTTTTATTTTCAGTTGGGAAATCAGCACAAATTCACGTGATCCACAAAGTTATAAAGTTTAATTAAGCAGGAAATGTTTTAGTCAGAATGTTTCCAATAACCTGGGTCCTGCCTGGGCTGCCTGGGATAGCTCTGGGGGTCTACGGGTGGCTCCTGGAGTCGGCTGCTTCCGAATTGGGAATAAAAGATCAGGACATGATTAGGATGCTTCAACTGCAAAAGAAAATGTGAACAACATTTCCCCACTGAGGGACAATAAAGGGATTTTCTATTCTATTCTATTTGGACCCACAATGCAATTTGTTTGCAAGGAATCCGTTGGTAGTGCTGCATGATGGACTTGCCTTGCAGCGAGGCGGTTGCAGGTCGGAATCCCAGATGCAGCTCTTCTGCGTGTCGTTAGCATGTTCTCCCCGTGTTCTCTCCATTATCATCCCACTTGAGACTTGAGGCAAATTTTAGTCCCAATACTTTAGATTTAAACACAAGGTGTTGACTTTAGACCGGTTTATTTTTAGGTTTTTATTCAGGTCGGACTTCTGGCCACACTTTGCATCAGAGACGTGAACCGACATGACATTTCTGACACGCCAGAGCAGAACCCGGCTGTTTCTAAAGCAACACGCCTGCAAACATGAGACATCCGTGCTGACGTGTACTTCTGGGATCTGGCACCGACATCATCATCTATTCTTAGCTGGCTTCACGCAGAGGGCTGCAGGTCGCTCTGCTGGGGAGTCGTCTGGGTGCTGATTTGATGATTAATCATCATTTTTAATATGTTTTAGACATCCCATAATATCAGTTCTTATCCTTATCTTCCATCACACTACTTGTTCATCTGTCTGTGTGAAAATGATAATATATAACAATATTTCTGTCTTTTTATAATGAGCTGCTGTTATAAAATTCCAGATGTGTTTATCTTTATAAATATGAAGGAATTGATGAATAAAAACCCAGAAAAATCATTTGTATTCAGATTATTTAATTTAAAGTAAGAGTACTTCGAAGACCTCCTCAATCCCACCCGTATGTCTTCCAGGGTGGAAGTAGAGTCTGGGGATTTTGGGTTGGGCTCTCCAATCTCTGGAGCAGAGGTCACTGAGGTGGTCAAAAAACTCCTCAGTGGCAAGGCTCCGGGGGTGGATGAGATCCGCCCGGATTTCCTTAAGGCTCTGGATGCTGTGGGGCTGTGTTGGTTGACGCGGCTCTACAATATCGCGTGGACATCGAGGGCAGTTCCAATGGATTGGCAGACCGGGGTGGTGGTCCCCCTATTTAAATAGGGGACCGCGGGGTGTGTTCCAACTACAGGGGATCACACTCCTGAGCCTCCCTGGTACGGTATATTCAGGGGTTCTGGAGAGGAGGGTCCGTCGGATAGTCGAACCTCGGATTCAGGAGGAGCAATGTGGTTTTCGTCCTGGCCGTGGAACACTGGACCAGCTCTATACCCTTAGGGGGGTCCTGGAGGGTGCGTGGGAGTTCGCCCAACCAATCTACATGTGTTTTGTGGATTTGGAGAAGGCGTTCGATCGTGTCCCTCGGGGGGCGCTGTGGGGGGTACTCTGGGAGTATGGGGTACCAGGCCCCTTGATACAGGCTGTTAGGTCCCTGTACGACCAGTGTCAGAGCTTGGTCCACATTGCCGGCAGTAAGTCGGGCTCGTTTCCGGTGAGAGTTGGACTCCGCCAAGACTGCCCTTTGTCACCGATTCTGTTCATAACAGGAATAATGAGTTTTTACACAAATATAAAGAAGGGATGAATCAATCGTTTTTTAACTATTGTTTACTGATTTGTTTGTTTATTATTATTGACATGATCCCCCCCCACTCCCATCCCTTAGAACGACTCTCAGGGTTCCAGCGGCTCGTCGACCTAAACGTGAAACGTGCGTGAACGCTGCTGGAAACCAGACACTCAGAAAAGTTACACTCTGGTCTCCTTACAGCTGTATCACCTCCCCCCTCCCCCCTCCCCCCTCTCCTCTTCCAGCCCAGTTTCAGTGGACCTCCCATTTAGTCCAGACTCTTCTCTGCAAAGAAAAAACTCCTCTGATCAACACTAGCGTTGGTGATGTAAAGTGATAAAGTGGAATTTTCATTCTATTCAGATCTTTGGGAGTGGAGTTCTGTAACAAAGGTGAACAGTTAGTGTCTTACCTGCTTTAGGTAACCCTGAACATCCTCAGTTTGGAGAAATGGGGTTCATTTTCACTGGCACCTCAGAACAACTCCAACAAGCCTTTTTTACAGCAGACATCTGGATTTAAAAGAATGGAGAGAGCACCGGGCTGCATTCCATTTACAGGTCGTCCTGCCCGTTAGCAGTTTGCATGAAAGACTGCAGAAGTGGAATGCAGCCCTCATTCTAACCCTACTCTTGCATTTATCTCAATCATTTTACGGCGGCTCACGCTAAAGCTAATTTCTGACCAAAATATTACAAAACTACTGCAGGAAGTGCCTCCACGCTGCACAGGAAGTGCCACCATGCTGCACAGGAAGTACCGGCGCTAGCTGTTTCTGTCACTATTAGCACTTGCACATAGCTATTGAAATTTATGTAGACTTGAAAGTCATAGTTACATTTTCTTTACGTGAAACTGTTCAGGTTTGAGCTGGTTAGCTGATAGATTATCAGTCCAGTCAGGACTGATCTCTGTTTCTTTGAATTGAGGTTTTTCCGAGAAAAGAACAACAGGTAAGATATTAATAGTTCATGAGCTTTCCACAGAAACCCACTACAGAAGACCTGAACCATCTCTTCACCGTTTTTATTGTTTTTCCGGTTATCCTTCCAAACACGTTGATGAAATCAGCCCTTTTCCCTGCAACAGGAGCACTGAATTCCTGCAGCATTCCTGAGGATTCTTTCGCCTTCGGTAAACGGCACCATCCTGCAAAAACGGCCCTTAAATGTGTTCCGTGTTTACAGAGAAAACAGAGCGGGACCTCCTGACGGCCCAGGCAGGATGTGGAGGACGTCACCCTGGTAAAGGAGCACCAGTAAATCCGCCGTTTGAAGCCCAACACAATGACTGAGAGTAGGCGCAACAGGACAGCTAGAGCTTTAGGTGATGGAGGAGTCCCCAGTGACCCATCAATATGACACAACGCAGCTTGATGAACATATTCATCACTCCCACTCCCAAAAACATGTGGTCCAACCAACAATGGTGCATTCAAGATCCAAAAAAGCACCATGGCCCTCAAACTGCTAATTAATCGGGTAATTAGTGAGTTACTCTGAGTAAACACACTATTTCTGCTTTTATTCAGGTCTTTGCTTTTTAATGTTGAGCTTGAAAACAATCCTGCATGAGAGCAGAAACAGAGTTTAATTCTTTTAGAAAATTGTTTTAAAGCTGAAACATGCAGAGCAGTCTTTTCTGGTGACGACGGGGCGGAGGACGAGGAGATCACGTTTCACTTCCCTGCAGCAGTTTCTTCTCCATGTCAGGGTTTTTTTCTTCTAATTGGGGTTTGTTGAGCAGCCCTTCACACAGAGAGACAGAGCACATCTGGAGCTGCAGCCGTGGGGCCAAACATGGCGCCAACCCATCATCGAGCAACACCCCCCACACACACACACACACACAACCCTGCTGAAGAGCTTGTTTCTCCTCTGAGACGATGCTAGCAGCAGGTCGGAGGTGTTTAATATCTCATAATGATGAGGATGATAAAAGATAAGCAGCCACTTTACTTCCAAATAAAAAATCCTTCCTATGAAATC